>SRPV01000121.1:0-36050 GCA_018360135.1 Claviceps sorghi | reverse complement strand
TTTAAATATTATATACCTTTTGCTTTTTTAAATTAAGGAAATATATAGCTTAAAATAAGGTTATAGTATTAATAATATATAAAATAGGTTTGTTATTAATTTATAGAATATTAACAATAACTTTATAGTTAAATTTATAGTTCTCTTTTAGTATAAATTTAAACCTATTAAGGGATTTATTATAAAGTTAATATTAATAGCATTTATAGGTTAGTTTTTTAATAATTTCTATAGTTATATCTTTACTAGCTTATTATAGCAGCTAGCTTAATTATATAATAAAAGGGTAACTAAAATAGTAGTAAAGCTAATAGATTTCCTATTTTAAGAGGTAAAAAACCTTAGCTTTATTAGCTTATAAAGTCTACTAAGGATGTCCTTATTTATAAATAATTAAGACTTTTATTAATCCTTAAATTAATATATTTTTAATATTATTAAGCTTTACTTTTATTTTATTTATATCTATAATATAATATAAAAATAGTATTAATAAGCTAAGAATATAAAAATTAATAGTGCTAAAGACTATTAGCACTTAAAGGATACTTAAGGATTTTACTAATTTTATACTAAAATTAATAGTATATTAATTTATAGCTTTAATTTTTAAGTAAGGTATTAACTTTATTAATGCTTTTACTTAGTTAAGACTAATAGTTAAAATACTTATAATATTAATATTAGGTATAATTCCTTAAAATACCTTATTACTATATCTTTTTTTTAATATAAAGTACTAAGGGTTAGAGTTATTAGTATAGTTATAAGGGTTATTTCCTAATAGAGTATATTTAAAAGTATTATTTTTAAGTATCTTTAAGAGTTAAAATCCTTTAAAAGTTAGGGTTTATAGTATATATATTAGTAGCTTTAAAGCTAGCTTTTTATTTATAATAGGGGTTATAGTAAAGAATTATATAAAGGTTAGCTTTAAAGGGTTTTATTACTCTTTTTTTATAGTAAAGAAGGTATTAATAGCTTATTAAGCTAAGTAGTCTTCCTTATTATCTTCTTTTAGTTCTTTATTACTATATTCCTTTAAAATACCTTTAAAAGCTTATAAAAAGGTATTATAGCTACCTTTTATAAGTAGCGTTTTATAGTTCTTACTCTTTTACTACTTCTTCTTTACCTTTTACTACTTATACTTAAGGTAGTTAATTAATTAGTAGCCTTATTTACTATAAATATAGTATTTATAAGAAAAATATAACTTTCTTTATTTTTATATAGAAAAATAGGATTTATTTATTTAGCTATAGTAATAGTTTATAAAGTAAGCCTTATTATAGTTATTTAAGTTACTTATTTCTATAATTTATTACTATATATTAATAATTTTATTAACCCTTAAGTATTTCTTAAGGTCTTTAAGCACTCCTTTAAAGGTTAATATATAGATAAAAAGTATTAGTTTATACTTAAGAACACTATTAATAGCTATAATAAGTTAACTTTAAAGCTTTATATTAACTATATTTAGTAGAAAAAGGCTATAGTAGATTTTCTTAAGTTTAGTAATAAAAAGTTTAAGGCACTATAACTTAGTTTTATTAAGGTTATTAATAATAATTTTACTAAAGGTAAGTTTATTTTATTTAATTTAGTAAAATTACTAATTACTTTTTATTTTAAAGTAATTCTTTATATAAGTTATAAGCTTATAAAATAGTAGAAATTTACTTAAAAGTATATTAAAGTAAAAGGTTAAGGTATTTTCTATAAGTATTATTAAAAAGGCTTAAGGCTAAATCTTTTAGGGAATATTACTCCTTATATATATATTAGTAAAGATATTAACCTTTAAAGTAAGAAAGTTATATATTTTACTACTATATTTATCTTTCTTAATATATTTCTTAGTAAGGTCTCTTAAAATTTAATAGATTTACTTATTTATAAGGTTATTAAAAGTAGGTATTTATAAGTTTCCTTATAGGTTTTATCTCTTTTATTAGCTATTAAAATACTAACTTTACTAGCTTTTAATAGATTTTAGCTATTTTCTAAGTTATTTAAGATAATATACTTAACTTTATAGTTTAAAAAGTTTTTAAAAGCTTTTTTTTAATAAAAGGAAAGCTAAAGGGACTCTTTTAGCTTATAAAGTGTAGAAAGGGAGCTCTTATATATATTATATAGCTATATAAAGTTCTTATATATTTTATAAGCTAATAAAAGGTTTTTATATACTTTACTCTTTTAAAAAGGGATTTTATATATTTTATATAAGGAAAAATAGTAAGTTAAGGAACCTTTAGTTAATTTCCTTATTAATAAGCTCTTTTAACTTAAAAAGGGACTTAGTAACCTTAGCTTATATACCTTTACTAAGTTTAACTCTTTAGTTTTAAAGAATATCTCTTAAAGCTTTTTAAATTAAAGCATTAATTTTTTTAAAGTTAAGGAATTCTTAGTCTTTAAAATCCTTTTAAAAGTTATAGATTATTTACTTAAGGCTTTAGTTCTTATTATAGTATAGCTAAATATAATATATAAATATATTATTAAGCTTAATAAAAGGAGTAGTATAAAGATTAGCTAGGTTATCTTAAGTATACTCTTAGTTAAGTAAAATTATATTATAAAAGCTTTTAATAATATTAAATATAGTATTAAAATATAGATATTTTAATCCTATTATTAAGCTAAAATTAAGGTTTTTTTAGTCTTACTCTTATAATATTCTTTAAAAAGGGTCTTCCTTTTATAGTTATATTATAGTATTATATTTATTAACTAACTTAGTTAAAAGAAAAACTTAGTTTTTACTTTAAGAGCTAGGAAGTAGGAAATTAAAGGTTTTTATTATAATAAATAATAAAGATAGAGGTCTTTTTATATAATAATTAGCAGTAGCATTTAAGTCTATAAAAGTTATTATTATAAGAAGGGTCCTTTTCTTTTATTAATAAAAAATAGTTATATAAATAAAACCTAACCTTAAAAGGTCTTTTAAAAAGTGTAAAAATTCCTTACTTATAGTATAGTAGTAGAACCTAACCTTATAAAAGGTCTTTTAAAAGCTATCTCTTTAGATAACCTTATAAATCTATAGTTTTATAACTACTAATTAGTATTAGCTTAGCTAGTATTATATATAATAAAAAGAGTAATAGAAAAGGGTTTAATTTAGCTTATTTTATAAAGGTTTTAAGCTAGCTTAAAAGGTTAAAAAAGGTAGGAAAAGTAGTGTTATTATTAGCCTACTTTTCCTCTTAAGTGTAGCTCTATATTTATAAGGATGCACCTAATAAGAGCGCTACTCTCGCTCCTATTAATCTGCCTAGGCTATGCTAAGGTTCTCCTATAAGGGGGCAATTCCAACAATAATAATTACTATTTTACTTATATTTATTACTTTTTACTAATCTATCCCTTTTTTACCTTATTATTATAAAATAATACTAATTAATCTACTACCCTTACTTAATTAAACCTTAGCTAGCTTTTAAATACTTATTAATTTATAATACTACCTTTTATTTAGCCTTTATATACTTAAGCTAGCTTTAGTATAAAAATAAAATACTAATAGCTAATACTACTTAATATAAATTAAAGAGCTTATTAAAAATAAAGAGAAGAAAGATAGTAATAAGAGTAAGTAGTTAAATATTTATTAAAGAGAAAAAGAAAGATAACTTATAGTATATTAAAGTAATTTATTAAAGTTTAAATAGGCCCCTTATTAAGTATAAAATAAAATTTAATAAATATATAATTAAACTATTATATAAATATATATTACTTTACTTAGCCTTAAACTAAGCTAAAGCTTTAGTATTTTTTATACTCTTTAAAAGCTTTTATATTAGCTATATATAACCTATTTATTTTATTAAAATATTATATTAGCCCCTTTAACCTTAAGTATTTTTAATAGCTAAAATTTCTTTTATCTTATATTTTATTAGCTTTAAGTTATTTAAAAATTAAAATAGTTAGGGTTTTAAATAAGGGTTTTAAAGAACCTAAGATAAAAGTAAGTTATTTATAGTATATTTTACTAAGTTAATATAGAAAATAAGGTAAACACCCTTTAATATATTTAGGTAAAAAGTTAATAGTATAGTAACCTTTAATATAGTATACTTTACTATAACTTAGTTTAGTTTTTAGCTTAAATAGTTAGTCTTTATATAGTAAAGGCTTTAATTATACTTTATTTTTTATTATAAACTTCTTTATTAATAAATAAATATAATTTACTAACTTTTATTAGTATTATTATATAAAATTAATTACTACTTAGGTTAGTTATATACCTTTATAAATATATTTAAGAAACTAAACTACTTACCCCTTAAGTAATATAAGGCTCTTAGTAAGGCCCTTAATATATTAAATAAGATTTATATTAAATTTATAAAAAGTAAGGTTTATACTAACTTTTATAATAGTAAATATATAATTATTTAATATAAGCTAATAAATAGAAAGATAGTTAGGCTAATTATATTATAAGAATTTTATAATAATATAAAGAATTAACTATATCTTTTAGTTTACTTATTTAGTATTACTATTAGTTTAAAAGTAGTATAATATAAATAATAAGTAGCTAGTTTTAATAAGAAAATATAGTATAAACTAAAAACCTCTTACTTAATCTAAGCTATAATTAAAAATAATACTTTAAAGAAACCTATAAAACTACTACTAATACTTTAGAAACTACTATATATATATTTTAAATACTATAGTTCTTATAGCCTCTAGCTAAATATATTTTAATAAGTAGTTAGTAATTACTATAAAATACTATAAGGTATTTAGTAAAAAGGCTAAGAGGTTTATTATAAAGTTAATAGAGATTTATAATTAAAAGCAGTTTAAAGCTAAAATAAAGTATAGTAAGCTTAAGTATAACTAGTAGCTCTTTTACTTAGTAAAATAATAGTAATTTTAAATATACCTTATAATATTAGCTAATATCCCTTTTTAATAAAAGTCTTTATAAAAAGCTTAGAATATTATATTCCTACTTAAGTAGCTTAGTAAGAGAGACTTATAAGTATAGTAAATTAATACTATAGTTAAAGGCTTATATTATAAGGCCTAAAGTTAGCTTTAAAATAATAGCGCCTTATATATATTTACTTTATAGTTTACTACTTATTAATAAGTTTATACCTTTAAGGGGAACTAATAAGCCCCTTTTTATAATACCCTTAACTTTACTAAGTAAATATAGTTTTTTAAATACTAGCGTTTTAAAGATTTTAAAGGTATATATTAGTAAAGAAATTACGCCTCTTTAGTAAGTTCTTATTAAATATTAAGTAAATACTTAAAGGGCTCTCTTAAGAACTTATTAAGGAATCTTAAGTCTCTTTAATTACTATTATAAAGACTAAGTTAATAAGTGCCTACCTTATTAAAGCTACCTTAAACTTATTCTATTTTTAATAAAATAATATATTTAGCCTCTTTACTTAGCTACTTAAGTAATAATAAAGATAAAAGTAAAAAAGTACTAGTATTTTAGCTTAATAGGTTTATTATCTAAATATCTTTTAAGAGCTAAAGAAGTATTTTAAATTCTTATAGTTTATAAGAATTATAAAGGGATAAGCTATACTTTAAAGTTTTATTAACTAAGCCTTTAAATAGAAAATTATATTAAAGAGTTCTTTATTATATATAGTATAGTTTTACTCTACTACTATTAGTTATATAAAGTAGTATATAATTAAGTAAAGCATACCTTTTTTATTATACTAAGAGAGGTAACCTTTAATAGCCTCCTTTAAGAAATCTACCTTTACTATAGTATTTTAGTTAAGGTCCTATTAAGCTAAGATTAAGTATAAGATAAAAGCTAATTTTAGGCATTAAAATATATCCTTATAGGCTTAAAACTATATAAATAGTATCCCTTTTTATATTAAGGTTAATAAGGGCTTAATAAGGTTTAAGAAGTTTATAATAAACTCTTAATAAAAGTTAATAAAACTTAAAAAGCTATAAATACTTTTAACCTTAGTTAAAGCCTTTTAATTATAAATAATAGTAATTTTCTTAAGGTTAAGGTATATTATATATCTTACTTAAATAATAAACCCCTAAGGCAAAAATCGTCCGCCTCCACCGCCACCTTACTAAGTTTAAATCAGCAGCCCTTATCTAAATATACATAGAAAAGATTAGCCTTAATTGCTTTCTTTATAACTACTATATTCTTAGGGTAGAATTGCTAATATATTACTACTAAGGCAAAGAGAAAGACTATTAATATCTAATTATATAGTGCTTAAAATACAACCACCTTTAACTAATAAGCGCTAATATAGAACTAATATAGAACTAAAGGGATATTTATATAGCTTTTAACTTACCTAAATTAATAAGATACCTTACTTAATAAATACTTAATATTAGCTAACTCCCTTAATACTACTTAGCCCTTATACTTTAAAAGAGATAGAAGGTTAACTATATAGAGAAAGATAAGGCTTATAGTAGAATTAGTAAGGGGATAAGGGGGGCGTAGGTAGAATAAAGCCTATATAACTTATTATATAGAAACTAATAATTATAAATAAGTATAAGAGGGTAGTAAGGGGGGCTATATTAGTATTAAGCTATAGCTACTTAATTTATTTATTTATAGAAATTATAAAGTAAAGAGAAAAATAGCTACTAAAGACACTTTAAGAGCCTTAAGGGCAGCCTTAAAGGTGCCTTTAAGCCCTACTATAGCTTTAAAAAGCCCTCTCCCCTCTCTTTAAACCCCCTCCCTCTTTATTTATTTTACCTTTATTCTCTATCTCTTTCCCTATCCCCTTATTATTTCTAGCTAAAGCCCCTTTTATAGCTACTATAGCTACTATTACTAATAAAGTGTTAGTCTGCTTTATAGCTATAGCTAAACGTTTTATATAACTTAATATATTTTACTTAAAGCCCTTAAAGATTACCTTAGTAATAGTAAAGAACTAAGCTAAGCTTAGCTTAATATTAATTAAGCGCTAAGTAGTTTTCTAAATCTTTTAATATACTTTAAACTATATTATATTAGCTAGGTAAAAGTAGATATAAAACTAAGCTAAACTTATATTAAATAGAGACTTTAAATTATTTTTATTCTTATTATTATAGATTATTTAAAAGTTAAGAAGAGCCTATACTTTTACTTAATAAAAAGTATATATAAGTAAAGGCTACTTTAGTTAGGAACTATATTAAACCTAAAGTAAACTAAAATAACTTACTTTATTATAAAAACGCCTTATTATATAGTATTTAAAATAAGAACTATTAGTGCTTAAATAGTTAGTAACTATAGTAAACTTAAGGGGGACCTAAAAGGGGGCTTATCTTTTTAATTATAGTAACTTTTTCTTAGATTTTTTATTTATATAATATAAGAATTATAAAGCTATTACTATTAAGGGCCTTAAAGGGGTTAATACTAAAACTAAGCTAAATCTTAAAATAACTTACTAAGCTATAATTAGTTTATTAAGGTATAGTCTTCCCTTAAAATTATTAGTAAAACTAAAGACTTAAATTAAGTTTATATTAAAAACTAAAGGGAAAAGGGAAGGGTACTTATTAATTTAAGCTTTTATTATAAAAAAAAACAAAAAGAGAGATTCTTAAATCTAAGAGAGAAAGGCTTTACTTATAAAAAAAGACTTAACCCTTTAAATTACTTATTAATAAGCTAATTTTAATTAAAAAATTAAAAAGTAGAAATATAAAAGTATAGTAGCACTAATAAACTCCTACCTTAAACTTAGCTTAAACCTTTAGTTTCTTTATACTAAATTAGTAACTATATATTAAATTAGTAACTATATTTCTAATTAAGTAAGTTTAATAATATATTACTTAATGCAAAACTACTATATAATATATTCTAAAAGTATTAAATAAGTAACTGTTATGGACTAGCCTAGATAGTGACTACGATCTAGTGTTAATAAAGTTATTATTAACTATAAGGAGAGAAGGAAGGCTTCTATCTATATACTCTATATGTGCGCCTTATATACTTATATAAGAGTAGGGCTTGCCTTAAGGGTCTTAGGTAGGTTCTATTTAGCTTTAATAAGGATCTAAGCTATTAGCTTAAATCTATTATATAGCCCCCTTCTCTGCCCCTTCTATGCTATATAATATATAGCTATACGCTCTTAGTAGCTAACTATTTATATTATAGTTAATATAGTATAATAATAAATAATATAGTGTAGGTTGTAGACTATATAGTTATATTATGTAATTACGCTATATATAATCTAAGAAAAAAAAATAAATAGTTTTAAAATAAAAATATAAGTTACTAAATTAGTAGCTATTAATTAGCTTTTATACGCCTATTATATAATTAGCCTATATCCCTTACCTTACTATAAATTAATTATATATTACCCTTTTCCTTAACTTTATATTATCTTTTGCCTTACTTACTTTCCTTATTATTTATCCCTCTTTTACTTTATATCCTAAGATCTTTTTACTACTTTTAAGAAAAACCTTTTTAACCCCCCCTTTTATGCTTATTTACTATCCCTTTATGCTTATAAAGTAGGTCTTTTAAATGTATATTATTAATAGGCTACTAATAATTTTATTATATTTTAGAATATATTTTATAGATAGTTCTTTATATCCCCCTTCTCTTTTTAATTTATACTACTTAATAAGTAAATATAAAATAAAAGGGGACTTAAAGGATAAGTTATATATATTAGTTTTGCTAATTAACCTTAACTATTAGTATTTATTATATTTAATATATACTGCTACTAATAGCTATTTTTTATATATTTTAGGCTTATAAGATAGCTACTTATTTTATACTAAGAGAAAATATAAATATAAGTGTAACCTATCTTTACTTATAAGAAACTCTGCTTTATACTACTTTATATATAAGATAGTTATAGCTATTTAGTAAGGAGAGGCTATTTTAGTTTTATATATACTTACCTAATACTTTAATAATAAATATAGGAAAAGAGCTATTCTTATAATAAAGTTTAAGGCTTTTAATAATTACTTCCTTAATTTACTAAAGGACGCTTAAAGGGCTACTATAGCAGCGCCTCTTTTATAATCTATAGCTAGTTTTGCTCTAGTAGCTACCTATTTACACACTAATAAACTGCTATCTAGCTTTATATAGACTCTACCTATAGTGTTAGCTATACCTATTAATACTTAAATTTTATATATACTTTAGTTTAAAGTTAAGCATACTAATAAGTAGATTAATTAAGTGCGCTGCTAAGTAAAGTAATTAACACTAATATATAAAGGTCCCTTTATCTATTAGCCTTCTTCTCCTTCTTTATCCTAAGCCTACTTAATATTAATATATTAAAGTCTTTCTGCTTATTAGCTTTCTCCTTTACTACTATTTTAAATACACTTACTAATATATTATAATCTTTTTGCTTAGTTATAAGTGTAGCTTAATACTAAGCTAATATATAAGGTAGCTACGCTTAAGGCTGCTATATATAAAGCTACTACTTATTCTTCTTTACCTTTTATTAATAATACACTCTCTTTAGTGCTATTATTATTATCCCTATTACCCTTACCTATACTTAGTTTATTTTATAATTAAAAAAAGCCTACCTTACCATTATTATTACCTTTTTTTATACTTTAACTATTACTATTTATACCTTTAATACTACTTTAAAAAGCTTTTAGCTTACTATTACTACTATTATTAATATTTAATAATATATTTAGGTAGTAGTAGTAGAATAAGATATATAAGATCTTTATAAAGTTATATAAGTTAAAGAAAAAAAAAAAAAGGGTAAGAAAAGGTTATATTATATATTCTTTTTTATCCCTAAGTAAATATTAAGTAAGGAATATATAATACTAAAATATATATAAGTTATATTATTTATAGAGTAAAAGTAGGGGTTAAATTAATTAAAGTCTTTATTAAATATTATATTAAGTAGAATTAAAAAAGAAAAATTTTATACTATTACTAAGCTATTATTATATTTTATATCTTTCTATTATTACTTAAACTAAGTAAAAGTGTTAGTATTCTTAAGATTTTTAAGTAGTTCTTAAGTTAGCTATATATAGCTTACCTATTTAATTAATATATTTTAATAGTTACCTTTACCCCTTATATTTTTAGCTATAAGGATAGCCTTAACTTAATACTCTTTTAGTATATTAATACTATTATCCTAAGGCTATATAAGCCTTAGGTAAGAGTTATATTATTTCTATAAAAGGAAAGGGTTATTTATAGTATACTTAATTAAGTTTATATAAAAGATAAAGTAAATACTACTTAAAATATTTAGCTTTACTATAAAAAGGGTAGAAACCTTTAGAATAGTATACTTAGCTATTATTTAATTAAGCTTTTTACTTAAATAAAATATATAAATATTATAAAGACTAAGCTAAACTTTATCTTTAAGCTAATACTATTTAGCTAAATAGTATAACTTATTTAAAGACTCTTATTATTACTACTAAGTAAAATTAATTATAGCTTAAGCTAAAGCTATACCTTACTTAAAGTATTTAAAGAACTATACTACTTATTCCTTAAGTAAGGTATAGCTTTTTATAAAAGCTAGTATATACTTAATAAGGTTTATATTAAATCTTTAAAGTACTATATAAGCGCTTAGGTTAGTAATAGTTAAGGTTTAGTTATTTAATACTAATTAGTATATAAGGAGATATATTAGCTAATCTATTTAGGAGAAGGAAACTATAACTTATAATACTACTTAAACCTTTTAGTTTATACACTTAATACTACTATTTATTTAAAAATAGTAGGATATAAAGAGAAGCCTTTTTATATTAGTAAGGTTATATAATATAGCTTAAAAGCTACTTACTTAATTTAAGCTATAGTTTAAAATAATTAATATAAGGAAACTATAGAAACGCTACTAATAAATAAGAAACTATTAAGTATATGCTTTAGCTACTATACTTAATATTACTTTAAGCTAAATATATTTTAAAAGCCTATTTATAATAATTATAAGGAAGTAGGGTATATCTTTATTAAATATAGGGAGGTTAGTTATAAAATCTATTAATAACTATAATTAGTACCTATTTAGCGCTAAGATAGGCTAAAGGAGGCTTTAGTAGAGACGTTAGCTTTTATAAGCACTAAAATAATAGTAGTTTTAGATATATTAAGCTATATTTACTAATATACCCTCTTAATAGTAGCTATAATAAAGCGCTTAAAATATTATATTCTTACTAAAGTGCCTTAAAAGTAAAGAGTTATAGGCATACTAAATAAGCGTTATAGTAAGCGGTTTATATTATAGAGCTTATAAGTAATCTTAAAATAATAAAGTGCTATATATATTTAATATATAGTTACCTATTTACTACTATATTATAGCCTTAGTAAGGAACCTATATATACCTAACTATAATACCTTAATTTTTACTTAATAGCTTAAATTAGCTTAAACCCCTTAATTCTAAAGGCTTTAAAGGTAAATATTAGTAAAGAAGGTATAGCTTTAAGGGTTTATAATAGGCTTTAAAGGCATTTATTCTGCTTTTAATAAGGCACTAAACTAAGCTAACGTTAACCTTAATATATATATAACTAATATTAAGATAAGTAACTAATAAGCTATTAAAGGGCTTTTAGATTTATTTTATTTATATTTAAAGAGTATATTTAGGTATGCTACTTAAAACCTTAGGTAGTAGTAAAGATAGTAGTTTAAGAGAAAGAGTATTTTTATTTAGTATACTTATTTTTTTAATATCTTTTTAGGGCTTATAAAGTACTTTAAATTCTTATAATTAGTAAGGATTATAAATAGCTAAAAAATGCTATAAAGTTTAGCTAACTATACCTTTAAGTAAAAGATTATACTAAGCAGTTTCTTATTATAAATAGTATAGTTTTATTAAAGAGCTATAAGGTATATAGAGTAATAAGCTATTAGGTATAAAACTTTTATCTTATTATATTAAGAGAGGTAACTACTAATAGCCTTTTTAGATATATTATATTTAATAATAGTCTTTAAAGTAGAGTCCTACTAAGCTAAAATAAAAGCTAAAGAGAAAGCATCCTTAAGGCATTAAAAAGCTATTTAGTATATAAGGGACTATATAAACGCAACGCCCTTTTATATAAGGTTTAATAAGGGGCTAATAAGGTTTAAGAAGTTAGTAATAAACTCTTAGTAAAAGTTTATAAAGCCTAAGAAGCTATACACCCCTTAAGGGTAAGTAGGGGCCTTTTAGTCTTAAATTGCTACTATTTTAGTGGGATTAAAGTGTATAGCGTGCCTTACTTAGATAATAAATTCTAAGTATTTTACTTTTATAACCTTAAAAGCACACTTATTAATATTAAGGTATAGGCCTATTTATTATAATTAGGAGAGAATCTCTTAGGTATACTATATATATTCCTTTTATAAACTACTTATATAAATTAGAATATTATTAAGATAGATAGTAGTATAAACTTTTAATATATTACCTAGGGCCTTGTTAATATAGTGCTAGAATATTATAGGGGCATTAGCTAGCTTAAATAGGTATACTAGCTACTTAAATAGGCTAAACTATATATAAAAAGCTATAAAGTGCTTATTTCCCTTAGCAATATATAGGTAATAGAAAGTAGTGTAAATATTTAGCTTTATAAACTAATAGGCTCCTACTAGGGATTATAAAGTCTCCTTAATAAGTAGTAAGGGGTACTAATCTTAGTTTATAATCTTATTAAAAGCCTTATAGTTAATATAAAACTGCTACCTTTCTTTTACCTTTTTAACTAATAAAATAGGCGCTATTACTAATAAAAATAAGGCTTAGATTTATCCCTTATTTATTAAGTCTATAATCTACTTTTAAATTTCTAAGAGTTAATTATATAGTATATTATATAAAGGCGCTTAAGGGAGGTTTAATACACTACTATCTAAATTATATTATAAATAAATATAGTAGTTTATTAGGCCTCTATATAGAAGTAAAGCGCTAGCGTTTTTATGTTAGAATAAATCCTTAAAGTTAGCTAGTTTAGTAGGAAGGTATAATAAATTATTATCCTTTTTAGGAGCTAGGGCGTCTATAGTAGAGGTAAGAATAGCATTAATTTCCTATAGGCTTATTGCTATAATGCTAGTTATATTGCCTATCTTTAGGGTATAGTAAGCAAGGTTAGTATATATAGATTTTATAATTATAATTATTAGGTAAGTTACCTTATATATATTAGTAGCGTAAATCTATAGATCTTTTTAAGAGTAGACTATAAAAAGGCACCTTATAATATAAAAGGTAATATTATTATAAGTTATTTAAAAAGCTTTAAGTATATAGTTATAAAAAAGCCTAAGGATTATATAAGCTACTATAAGGAAAGACTAACTATTAAGGTTAGCTATAAAGTGTATAAGGTGTGTAATATATAAATGCTAAAAGGGGCTAATATGCCCTTATTAAGTTACCTTTATAGTAGTAGTTAGGATTTATAGATAGGCTAAGGTAATATATTTTAAGCTAAAGCTTTAGACTATTTTTTTACTTATAGTAGTATAACTATTACAACTACTATTTACCTAAGTAGTAATAAACTTTAAACTATTATAAAGAAAAGAAAGGAGAAATAGAGATTCCTTTATTTAATTTTTAATTTTTCTATAAATATTTATACTATTACTTAAAGGGAAGTAATATAAGCTATAGCTATTATTTATTATTCTACTACTAAGACTTATATAATAGAACTATTTTTTTTTAAGCTAAAATTATTATAGTTATTACCTATATCCTTACTAAAAGTTATTATTATATATACTTCTATTCCTTTAATAGGTAGGTAAGCTAAATGCTAAAGGCATCTTTTAATATAGTAGTTATTACTACTATAATATAAATACTACTATACTACCTTATGCTATTATATAACCTTTTTAGAAACCTAAGTAGCTTAGACTTTCTTAGTAAAGGCTACTATTTTAGGTTTCTTTATACCTTTTTTAAAGAATAACTAGTTCCTACTAAAGCCTAAGAAGTATATAGTATTAACCCCTATTATAGCTATATTACTATTATTATCCTTAGCTATAGCTACTAAGGTATAATACTAGGTATAAATACACTTCTTAATATAATAGGAGTTAATATTAAGAGTAATACTATTATAGTAATTAACTACTGCCTTATAATTTAAGTAAGGAATATTATAGCTTATATAGTAATTATATATACTTTTATTAAAGGTAGTATAAAGCTTAGCTAGCTTAATAATATTATCCTAGCTAATGCCTTTTATTAAGGCTAACTTCTGCTTAAAATAAATAAAGAAATTAAAAAAGCGCTTATTTAGCTATTATTTTAGTTAGTTAAGCTTAATTACTACCTATTCTGCCTTATAAAGGTCTAAGAATATACTATTAAAATAACTAAGGAAGTGCTTTAAATTATATATATAGTTATAATTTAATTTAAAAAAGGGTATAATATAGGCTTAAACCTTAGGTTTAAGGGATTAGTAGATAAAGTACTACTTATTATAGTTAAAGCTAATAAAATCGCTATTAGCTTCTAACTTATAGGTAATAAGGGCTTTCTAAGCCTAAAAAGAGGCCCTATTACTATTATATAAGGCCCTTATAGAAAGAGGCTTTTGCTTTAGTTAGTCCTATTATTAAATAACTAAGGATACTATAAACGCTTCTTAGGTTATATTAAGCTTTATAGAATTTGCTAAGGTAGCTATATAGCTTAATTTAGAGAGCTAAGCTATAAGCTATATAACTCTATTATAAAGGAAGGCTACCTTCTATAAGTTGCTAGAATAGAACATTATCTTATCCTATATATCTATTATATACCGCTATATTATTGCTATTTGTAATATCTTAATAGTTAATAATTGTTATAAACTAGCCTAAATAGTAACTATAATCTAGTGTTAATAAAGTTATTATTAACTATAAGGAGAGAAGGAAGGCTTCTATCTATATACTTTATATATACGCCTTATATACTTATATAAGAGTAGGGCTTGCCCTAAGGGTCCTAGGCAGGTCCTATCTAGCTCCAATAAGGATCCGAGCCACCAGCTTAAATCCATCACAGTAACTAATATAGACTCCTACTAGCTTTAAACTAAACTATACTTAAATATCCCTAATATATATTTAGACTATATATCTTTAGTATATAAATTATATATACCTACTATATTAACTTTTTCTTAGCTTTTTTAGCAACTATAGCTACTAATTTAGCTAGTAGTATACTATATTTTATACATTAAAACTATTAAGGCCCTACCTTAAGGCCTTAATTATAAATAAATATATAGTAGTATATAGGTTTTTCTCCCTGCTTTAGGGTTTTTCCTATATAGTAAAATAAGCAAAGGTACTAAAAAGTAGCTCCTAAAGCTATTTAGTGTAATTTAATAATAATAATAATAATAATAATAAACCCTAAGTACTTAACCTTTATTACTCTAAAAGTATACTTAATAATATTAAAGTATAAACCTACTTATTAAAGGTAAAGAAGAATTTCTTAAGTTTACTAAATATAGTCCTTATATAAGCTACTAAAGTAAATAAAGATATTATTAAGGTAAGCTATTATATAGTCCCTTAATATATCTTTTAAAGTACTATTAATATAATATTAAAACGTTATTAGTATACCTATTAAGCTAAATAGGTATACTAGCTATTTAAATAAGCTAAAATATATATAAAATACTATTAAATATTTATCTCTCTTAGCTATATAAATTTAATAAAAAATAGTGTAAATATTTAGCTTTATAAACTATTAAGCCTTTATAAAAGAGTGTAAAGTCTCTTTAATAAGTAGTAGCAGGTAGTAGTCTTAATTTATAACTTTATTTAATATATAATAGTTTATATAAAACTACTAACTACTCCCTACCTTTTTAACTAATAGTATAAAGGCTATAGCTAATAAAAAAGAGGCCTAAATCTATCCTTTATTTATAAGTTTTATAATCTATTTTTAAATCTTTAATAGTTAGTTTTATAGTATATTATATAATAGCGCTTAAAAGAGCTTTAGCACTAACCTATTAGAGTTTTACTATAAATAAATATAGTAGTTTAATTAGCTTTAATAAAGAGGTAGTGCGCTTATATTTTCCTTATTAAAAAGGTTTATAAAGTCTTTAAACTCTACTAAAAGTTATTTTAAAATAGCTACTTTATTTAAAACTAAAGAACCTACTAAAGTTAATAAAATAAATATTATCTTATAAAGGCTAGTAATTATAAGAGATATATTTAACTCTATCTTTACTACCTTATATACTAAGCTAGTATAAATAAAGCTTAAGATAGCTAAGGTAAGGTATTATATCTCTTATATATTAAAGGCCTTAATTTTTAATTTAGAATATATACTTACTACTAAGCAGTGCTATACTATATAAAGTTTAACTTTATTATATAATAGCTATAGTATACTTAAGATATAGTTATAGAATAACCTTAGAACTATATAAATAGTTATAGGGAAGACTTATTTATTAATATTTACTTAAAAGTAAACTAAATATATAATATATAGCTATATTACTACTACCTTTTAAACTAAGTTAAGCGCCTTTATAGCTATTATAATATTATATATATATAATAGGTAAATATAAGTAAGATTAAGCTATTATATAACCTTTTTACTTATAACTATAAAGCTATTATACCTATTATTAACCTAAGTTTAAAGAAAAGAGAGACTATTATAAAAGAGTAAAATAAGAAAAGGTAGTAATTTTATATTTTATTTTATCTTATTATACTTTTATTATAACTAGTTTATATAGTAATTAGTATAATAAGTAATATTATTATTATCTCTATTACTAAGACTTAAGTAGTAAAGCTATCTTTTTTTAAATTAAAGCTATTAAACTTACTTATTATATTCTTTTTAAAGACTTTATAAACCTATACTATTATTATATTTATTAAGTAATTTAGTAATAAAAGGTAATACTACTAAATAAGGTACTTAATAACTCTATAGTAAAGGTATTAACCTACTTATCTCTACTATTAGTGTACCTTTAGTATTACTTACTTAGCTTACTTAGCTTTTATTAAAGAACTATTCTTATTTTTAGCTACCTTTTTCCTTAACTTTCCCTTTTTATCTATTATTACTAAAAAAAAGGCTAAGTTAATACTAGTTATCTTTATATTACTATTCTTATTATAGCTTATATAGCTAAATTACTTTACCTTAATATATTCTTTAAGGTAGTATAAGTTAATATTAAATATAATACTATAATAATGTTTAATAGCCTTATAATAGTTATTATAAGGGATATTATAACCTATATAATAGTCCTATATTTATTTATTAAAAGCTATATAAAGTTTAAATAGCTTTATTATATTTACTTAGTTAATACCTTCTATTAAAACTAGCTTTTATTTAAAGTAGATATAAAAATCTATAAAACATTTATTAATATACTATTTAAGCTAATTTAGCTTTAAAACTATATATTTCTTTCCACCCTGTGGCGCAGTGGTTAAGCGTTATAGAAAACCTAAACACTTTTCTTATATAAGTAAGAAAAGTAAGGAGGTTATAAGTTTAATTTCTATATAAAGTATAGATTTTTTCTATATTTAAGTAGCTTTAAAAGGGTCTAGCTTAAATATAGGCTTAATAAAGTCTAAACTTTAATTAGCTAATATAGTAAAGGTATATTAGCTAATTAGTACTTAGTAAGTAAGAAAAGTAGGGTTAGGCCCCTTATTATTCTTACTTACTAAGTAATATAAATTAGCTACTACTATACTATTAATAAGTAAATTACCCCTTAGCTATTAGGTTATATAGTTAGTTATAGCTGTAATATACTAGGGTTAGGGTTATATTTAAGGTTACTAAGTAGGGTATTAAAGGGAAGCTATAAGGAAGTAATATAAGGTAAATAATAAGTGTATTAGTTATTTATAGTTAAGAATAGGTCTATAAGTAGTTAAACTATATATAAAATTAGCTAGGTTTTTATTCTATTAAGCAACTACTAATTAGTAAGCAATTACTAGCTTAGTAACCTAATAAGGTTTCCTAGCTAATAAGGAAATAAGAAAGCAAAGGTTTTAGATATAGCTAAGCATAAATTGCTAAGGTTAGCTAGCATATATAACAATAATAATATATATTCCTTTTAATAAAAGTCTATAAATATACTATTAAAGTAAGTAAAGAATTGCCTTAAAGTATATATAAAAGTATATTTTAACTTAAAAAAAGAAGTAACCTAAGCTTAAATCTTTAGCTTTAAGTTTTAATAAATTAAAAACTACTTATTATAGTTACTACTAATAAAATTAGAATTAGCCTTAAGCTTATATACTATTAAGCTTTATTAAGCCTAAAAAAAAGCCTTATTACTATTATAAAGAGTCCCTATTAGAAGTAGCTTATATTTAAGCTACTTTTACTAAGGCCTACCTAGTATTATATTATATAAAGCTAGTGTAATATTATAAGGTAGTGTGCCTATTATAGCTACTTAATAGTATATATTTTTTAGCTATATATCTTATTATATAACCCTTTTTTAAAAGTACTAAAGTTTTTATATACCCTTTAAGAGTATTATATTATTACTTTAATTTAGATTTATTATAATTCTTATATTTATTAAAAGGTAAAGAATATTAATTATTATTATTATTATTATTATTAAATTACACTAGATAGCTCTAGGAGCTACTTTCTAGTACCTCTGCTTATTTTACTACATAGGAAAAACCCTAGAGCAGGGAGGAAAACCTATATACTACTATATATTAGCCTATAATTAAGGCCCTTATATAGGACCTTAGCGGTTTTAGCGTATAAAATATAGTATACTATTAGCTAAGTTAGTAGCTATAATTACTAAAAAGGCTAAGGAAAGATTAATATAATAAGTATATATAATTTATATATTAGAGACGTATAGTCTAAACGTATATTAGAGATATTTAGGTATAGTTTAGTCTAAAGCTAGTAGGAGTCTATATTAGTCTTTTATTTAACACTTTTAAAATATATTATATAGTAGTTCTATATTAAGTAATATATTATTAAACTTACTTAATTAGGAATATAGTTACTAATCTAATATATAGTTACTAATTTAGTATAAATAAGCTAAGGGTTTAATTTAAGTTTAAGGCAGAAGTTTATTAGTATTATTATGCTTTTATATTTTTACTCTTTAATTTCCTAATTAAAACTAGCTTATTAATAAGTAATTTAAAGGGTTAAGTCTTTTTTTATAAGTAAGGCCTCTCTCTCCTAAGTTTAAAGACCTCTCTTTCCTTTTTTTCTTTATAGTAAAAGCTTAAATTAGTAAGTACCCTTCCCTTTTTCCTTTAGTTTTTAGTATAGGCTTAGTTTAAGTCTTTAGTTCTACTAATAATTTTAAGGGAAGACTATACTTTAATAAACTAATTAAAGCTTAGTAAGTTATTTTAGGATTTAGCTTAGTTTTAGTACTAACCCCCTTAAGGCCTTTAGTAGTAATAGCCCTATAATTCTTATATTATATAGATAAAAAATCTAAGAAAAAGTTACTATAATTAAAAAGGTAAGTTCCCTCTTAAGCCCCCTTTAAATTTATTATAACTACTAATTATTTAGGTATTAGTAGTTTCTATTTTAAATACTATATAGTAGGGTATAATTATAATAGAGTAAATTATCTTAATTTACTTTAAGTTTAGTATAGTCTTTAACTAAAGCAGCCTTTACTTATATATACCTTTTACTAAGTAAAGGTATAGGCTCTCCTTAATTTTTAAGTAACTTATAATAATAAAAATAAGAATAATCTAAAGTCCTTATTTAATATAAGTTTAGTTTAGTTTTATATCTATTTTTACTTAGCTAATATATTATAGTTTAAAGTATATAAAGAGGTTTAAGGGACTACTTAGCGCTTAATTAATACTAAGCTAAATATAAATTAAACCTTTACTATTACTAAGGTAGTCTTTAAGGGCTTTAAGTAAAATATATTAAGCTATATAAAATATTTAGCTATAGTTATAAAGCAGATTAATACCCTATTAGTAATAGTAGCTATAGTAGCTATAAAAGGGAACTTAGCTAAGAATAGTAAGGAGAGAGAGAAGGGGATAGGGAATAAAGGTAAAATAAGTAAAGAGAGAGAGGGTTTAAAGAAAAGGAAAAGAGAGGTAACTTAAAGCTATAATAAAACCTAAGGGCACTCTTAAGGCTGCCCTTAAAGCACTTAAAGTATCTTTAATAGCTACTTTCCTTTTTACTTTATAATTTTTATAAATAAATAAATTAAGTAGCTATAGCTTAGTCTTAGTATAGCCCCCCCTTTACTACTCTTTTATATTTATTTATAGTTATTAGTCTTTATATAATAACTATATAGGCTCCTTTTTACCTATATCCCCTTTATTTTCTTATTAAGTTTGCTTTAAGCCTTATTCTCTTTTATATAGTTAATCTTTTATTTTTTTTAAAGTATAAGAGCTAAGTAATATTAAGGGAGTTAGTTAATATTAAGTATTTATTAAGTAAGGTATTTTACTAATTTAAGTAAGTTAAAAGCTATATAAACATTCCTTTAGTTCTATATTAGTTTTGCTTTAGCGCTTATTAGTTAGAAATAGTTATATTTTAAGTATTATATAATTAAATATTAATAGTCCTCCTTTTTATTTTAATAGTAGTATATTAGTAATTCTACCTTAAAAATATAATAGTTATAAAAGAAGTAATTAAAGCTAATTTTTTTTATATATATTTAAATAAGGGCTATTAATTTAAACTTAATAAGGTAGTAGTAGAGTTAAATAATTTTTGCCTTAGAATAGAAGTTAAAGTTTTATTTAACTATATATTAGTTTTAGTATAAATTATAAGTAAAGGCTTTAATTCTATCTTTATACTACCTATCTTTTTATTTTTTTTTTAGTTTTTAGCTTAAACTAAAGGCCTTAGAATTAAAGAAGGGGTAGTTTAGAAATAGCTTATAATTTATAATTTATATTTATCTTTAATAGGTTACTTAATAGCAAAGGTATATTATAACTATAGTATATATAGTATAGATTCTTATTATTATACTATTTATTTTAATATATTTATAGTATTATTAAACTTAGTAGTTAAGGTAAAGATTAAGGGATAGTACTATTATTTTAGTCTTAAGTAGGGTTTATAGCATTGCCTTATAGGCGCTTAATACTACTTAAAAGCACTTAGTTTATTTTATAATAAATACTTTTATAATTTCTTTAACTATACTACCTTATTTAGTAAGGGTATAGTGCGCGCCTATATTATATATAATAAGGCTTTATATAACCTATATATATAGAAGTCTTAATTTCTATAATAGGCACCCTTATATAAATACTATAAGTATAGTAAGGGCTAGCTATTAGTATATAAGCTTTTTTATAAGCTATATTTAGTATGCCTTTTACTATAGTTTATAGTATATTTAGACTCTTAGGAAGCATATAGCCTATACTAGCTAAATTATAGCATTATTAAGCTAAACCTATATTATATTTAATTATCTTTTTTTAGTAAAATAAATAAGTTTGCTTTTTTAAGAATAAAATTAAAGGCTAAATTCCTAAGACTATTCTTAATAAACCTTTTATATAGTTTTAAGGTGTTTTTATGTCTCTTTTATTATATATTTATATACTAAGATATTTATATTATTTAAGAATCTAAAGACTAAAGTAAAGTAAACTATTTTAAGTTTTTTATATAAGGGTATAATATATAATAGAAATAGTATTAGGGATATAAAGGACCCTTATAAAACCTTTATAAGTATAGGTTAAGTAGTAGCTATTTTACTTTTAAATATTAGGTAGGCTTCTTATTTATTAATAAAGGCTTAAGCCTACTACACTATTTATATAAGTAAACTAATAGTAAGCATTATATATATTAGTTATTTATAGTAAACTATATTAAAGGCTATAAAGATATTTAGTTAAAGGAGTAATATAGTTCTACTATAATACTATACTATTTTTATAGCTTTTATTAAAATACTAAAGGCTACTTTAGTAAAGTAGTTTATTCTATTACTTATTTAAAGATTAAAAAGGGCGCCTCCCTTCTTAAATATAAGAGTAATTTATACTACTACTACTACTTTAAGAATTTTACCTATTATACTTAAGAGAGAAATAGAATATTATACTTTTATATATTATATTTCTAAAGGGGTTTTCTTAGGCTTATATAAAATAACTACCTTAGCTTTTTAGAATAGTTTTAGGTAGTATTTAGCCTAATAGTATATATTAAAAAAGGTAGCTAAAGCATAGGCTAAAGGTTTACTATATACCTTTAAGAACCTAGCTAAAAGCTTATTAAGTTTAAGCACTTTCTAATTTAATAGCTACTTAAGGATATTATAGATCTTATCTATTATAAATTTATTCTTATTAGGAAATACTATAGAATTAAGGTAAATACTAAGGTTGTCTAAAAGGTTGTTTATTTTTGCTATAAATATTAGGAAGAATTAATTAAAAAAAGCTTTAGCTTTGCTTTAGTAAGTATATTATAGTATTTAGGATTTACCTATACTTTAGTATAAAGGTAGGACCTATTAAGTTTTTAATAAGAGTCTACTTCTTAGTTTAGCCTATTATTTAAGCTTTTAAAGGCTCCCTTTACTTACTATTACTTTTACTACTACTTTTTACTAAAAACTATATTACTTATTATATATAATATAGTCTTAGTGCGCTACTATCTTAAATATAGCCTCCTAATTTACTAAGGTATATTAGTAGCGCTATTATCTTTAAGCTTTATAAATATCTTAAACTACCTCTTTTATCCTAAAGTTTTACTATAGTTATATATAAAGATTAATATAAGGCCCTTTTAGTATTATAGTTATAGCAATAATATAGAGTTTTACTATAAGCTATTTTATAAATATATTTATATAGCTTATATATATTAAGAAGAAAAGAAAGTTATTAAGGTAGAGCTAATACACTACCTTAGTAAATATAAAGTCTTTATTTATATAGTGCTATTTAAATTAGTGTTTTATAAGTAAAGGGTTAGTGTCTTTAATATTAATATAAATAAGCTATAGTATATAATTAGAATTAGTAAGGTTATACCCCTTTAAAAACTATAATACTATATCTATAAATACCTATATATAATTAATAGTGCTATCCCTTTTACCTTAAGTTCTTTATATTATTTCCCTTTAAAGTATAGTAAGTTTAAGCTATTACTATTTTATAACTATAAGTAGTGTTTTACTTTCTAATAATATATATTTATAGCAGTTTTATAATAGATAGTATTAGTTAAAGTCCTTAATAAAAAGCATTTTTTTTTTTGCAAATTCGCCCGCACTGTAACAGCGCTGCAGAATCGACTCTAATCTGCTTAAAAAGTTAATAAAAAGATTCGCCTTACCTATTTACCCCCCTTCCTAATAGTGTATTAGGCTTAGAGCATAAGAGCGGCAGGTAACATAATAAACGTTATTATAAATAGCAGGAATTATAGCCTCTCTTAGAGTTACTATAACCCCCTTACTAATTTAGGTAGGATTATATTTAGTAACTAAGTTAATCCTATACCTAACGTAATATAAAACTAAGTATTAGTATATTTATAACTAAAATATAATAAAATTGCTAAGTTAGTGCTATCTTTTTTACTAAAAGGGCTTTAAAATATTATTTTATATATTATTAACACAAAGACTATATAAGCCTAATAAGAGGCTATAACTTACTTTTACCTAATATTAAGAGACTTAGTAATAACCTCTACCCTTAAGGCAATAGTTAAGAAGGTAATTAAAAAGGCACTTTAACCTAAAACTATAATAGAAATATTATAAGTAAGAGTTATAGCTAGTAGTCTATCTACCTATCTCCTTATTATAGCAGCCTAACCCCCTACTTTTATAGTAGTCCCCTTATATATCTACTATAAAACTATTATAAAAGGGTAAAGCATTAGTAATATAGCTAAAAGCTATAGCTTAGAAGAGATTATTAATATTATTAATAAAGCTATAGAAAAGGATACTATAGTAATAGTACACTGCCTCTATAATAAAGATATAGTAGTTACCTTTAAGGAAATAGCTAAGGCCTATATAGAAGATATTACTTAGGTTTAGACTATATTTAGGCTAAAGGCAATACTAAACTACTAAGTATTTAGCATTATTATTAAAGGCTTTCCTATTTACTATACCTAGAATACTATAAAGAAAACTATTATAAGCAACCTAGCTAATGCTAATAGATATATAATTATAAGAGTAGTAGCATAGAAACTATATAAGACCTTTACATAAGCGCCCCTAATTATAAGCGTTAATAACATTAATATAGCTAATAGACTATGCTATAGTGGAATTATATATAAAGTAAAAATTTTTAAAGCTAAACCCTATAATAAAGCTCTCCACCCTTACTAATACTACTAATACTTTAAATATAGCTATATAGCAGTATACTATATATTAGCCCTATGCTATAGCCACTATACAGCTACCTATTATAATAATAAAAGCAACTACTTAGCCCTTATAAGAGCAGTATAAAAACACTATATAAACTACTTAGGTTCTTATTTAGTATAGTTAAAGAGTTATAAAACCGCTAATAAGCAATAAGCTAGGGCCTATACTATATATTTAGATTAGCTTAATGCCTTTGCTACCTTAGCTAAACTAAATACTAAGGGATAGACTAAAGTAATAAAGGGTAGGAGAAAATTAGCTAGCTCTATACTTTCTTATAAGGCATTGCTATAGAAACGTATTAGCTACCTATAGGGCAGCTACTTAATAATAGCTAATAAAGACTCTATTACTATACTACCCCCCCCTTGCCTAAAAGGAGCTATTAAGGCTTTTCTATAGAACTATAGCGCTTTTAGAGTAAAGGCACTATTAATAAAAACTAACACCTCTTTTAATTAATAAATATAACTATATAAGTTATATATTAAAATATATAGAAGAAAACCTACTTAGTTTATATAGCTCTTAAAGCCTAGCCTAAAACTAATATAGTTACGCTTTAAGAACTTAATAGGAGTAGTAAACTACCCCTTAACCTAAGTCTTAGACTTTATTAGCTAGCAGCTTAAAGTAACTATATAGCTATATATATTTACTACTAGTATAGTTTTAGGTTATAAATAACGTAGATAGGCACTAATTAGTGTATAATTACACTATAGAATACTAATATATACTTAATCTACTCCCCTAACTATAAACAAAACTAAATATCCCCCTTTTACACACTTTTAAAGAAACCTATATAGCTTTATAGTGTTTTTATTAAGGACTTTAACTAACACTACCTACTATAAGATTGCTATAAATATATATTACTAAGAAGTAAAATACTACTTATAGTTATAAAGTAGTAGCGCCTTAAATTTACTATACTTTAGAGGGAAATAATATAGAGAACTTAGGGTAAAAAGAATAGCACTATTAACTATATATAAGTATTTATAAATATAGTATTATAGTTTTTAAAGGGGTGTAACCTTATTAATTCTAACTATATACTATAGCTTATCTATATTAATACTAAAAATACTAACCCTTTACCTATAAAACACTAATTTAAATAGTACTATATAAATAAAAACCTTATATCTACTAAGGTAGTGTATTAGCTCTACCCTAACAACTTTCTTTTCTCCTTAGTATATATAAGTTATATAAATATATTTACTAAATAGCTTATAGTAAAACTTAATATTATTGCTATAACTATAACACTAAAAGGGCCCTATACTAATCCTTATATATAACTATAGTAAAACCTTAAGATATAAAAAGCAGTTTAGAATGCCTATAAAGCTTAAAAATAATAGCGCTGCTAATATACCCTAGTAAACTAAAAGGCTATATTTAAGGCAGTAGCGCACTAAGACTATATTATATATAATAAGTAATATAGCTTTTAGTAAAGGGTAGTAGTAAAGGCAATAGTAAGTAAAGGAAGCCTTTAAAAGCTTAAATAATAGGCTAAACTAAAAAGCAAACTACTACTAAAAACCTAGTAAGTCCTACCCCTATACTAAGGTATAAGTAAATTCTAAACACTATAATACACTTACTAAGGTAAAGCTAAAGCTTTTTCTAATTAGTTCTTTCTAATATTTATAGTAAGAATAAATAACCTCTTAAATAACCTTAGTACCTATCTTAATTCTATAGCATTTCCTAATAAAGATAAATTTATAATAAATAAGATCTATAATATCCTTAAACAGCTACTAAATTAAAAAGCGCTTAGGCTTAATAAGCTTCTAGCTAGGTTCTTAAAGGTATATAATAAACCTTTAGCCTACACTTTAGCTACCCTTCTTAATATATACTATTAGGCTAAATACTACTTAGAACTATTCTAAAAAGCTAAGGTAGTTATCTTATATAAGCCTAAGAAGACCCCCTTAAAGATATAATATATAAAAGTATAGCGCCCTATTTCTCTCTTAAGTATAATAGGTAAAATCCTTAAAGTAGCAGTAGTAGTATAAATTACCTATATATTTAAAAAGGAAGGCGCCCTTCTTAATCTTTAAATAGGTAATAAAGCAAACTACTTTACTAAGGTAGCTTTTAGTATTTTAATAAAAGCTATAAAAATAGTATAGTACTATAGTAGGACTATATTACTCCTTTAACTAAATATCTCTATAGCCTTTAATATAATCTACTATAAATAACTAATATATATAATGCTTACTATTAAATTACCTATATAAATAGTGTAGTAAGCCTAAGCCTTTACTAATAGATAAGAAGCCTACTTAATATTTAAAGGCAAAATAACTGCTACCTAACCTATACCTATAAAGGTCCTATAAGGGTCCCTTATATCCCTAATACTATTTCTATTATATATTATACCCTTATATAAAAAACTTAAAATAGTTTACTTTACTTTAGTCCTTAGATTCTTAGATAATATAAATATCTTAGTATATAAATATATAATAGAAGAGACATAAGAATGCCTTAAGACTATATAAAAGGTCTACTAAAAATAGTCCTAAAAATCCAGCCTTTAATTCTATCCTTAAAAAAGTAAATTTATTTATTTTATTAAGAAAAGACAATTAAATATAATATAGGTTTAGCTTAGTAACGCTATAATTTAGCTAGTATAGGCTATATACTTTTTAGGAGTTTAGATATATTATAAACTATAATAGAAGGTATACTAGAAATAGCTTATAAAAAAGCTTATATACTAATAGCTAGCCCTTACTATACTTATAGTATCTATATAGGGGTGCCTACTATAGGAATTAAGACTCCTATATATATAGGTTATATAAAGCCTTATTATATATAGTATAGGCATACACTATACCTCTATTAAATAAGGCAGTATAGCTAAGGGAATTATAAAAGTATTTATTATAAAATAAACTAAGTGCCTTTAAGTAGTGTTAAGCGCTTATAAGGCAATGCTATAAACTCTACTTAAGACTAAAATAGTAGTACTATTCCTTAACCTTTACCTTAACTACTAAGTTTAGTAATACTATAAATATATTAAGATAAATAGTATAGTAATAAGGATTTATACTATATATACTATAGTTATAATATACCTCTACTATTAAGTAACCTATTAAAGATAAATATAGGTTATAAACTATAAGCTATTCTTAAATCACCCCCCCTTTAATTTTAAGGCCCTTAGTTTAAGCTAAGAACTAGAAAAAGAATAGAAAAATAAATAGTATAAAGATAGAACTAAAGCCTTTACCTATAATCTATACTAAGACTAATATATAGCTAAATAAGACCTTAACTTTTATTTTAAAGCGAAAATTATTTAACTCTACTACTACTTTACTAAGTTTAAATTAGCAGCCTTTATTTAAATATATATAAAAAAGATTAGCTTTAATTGCTTCCTCTATAACTGCTACATTCCTAAGGTAGAATTACTAATATACTACTACTAAAGTAAAAAAGAGAACTACTAATATTTAATTATATAGTGCTTAGAATATAACTATCTCTAACTAATAAGCGCTAAAGTAAAACTAATATAGAACTAAAGGGATATTTATATAGCTCTTAACTTATTTAAATTAGTAAAATGCCTTACTTAATAAATACTTAGCACTAACTAACTCCTTTAATACTACCTAGCCCTTATACTTTAAAAAAGATAAGAGATTAACTATATAAAGGAGAATAAGGCCTAAGGTAGACTTAGTAAGGGGATAAGGGAGATATAGGTAAAAAGGAGCTTATATAGTTATTATATAAAGACTAATAACTATAGATAAATATAAAAGGGTAGTAAGGGGGGGGCTATATTAGGATTAAGCTATAGCTACCTAATTTATTTATTTATAGAAATTATAAAGCAAAAAGAAAAATAGCTATTAAAAACACTTTAAGTGCCTTAAGGGTAGCCCTAAAAGCGCCCTTAAGTTTTACTATAGCCTTAAATTGCCCCCCCCTCCCCTTCTTTTAAACCCCCTCCCTCCCTACTTATTTTACCCTTATTCCTTATCCCCTCCCCCCTCTCCCTACTATTCTTAGCTAGGTTCCCCCTTATAGCTACTATAGCTATTATTACTAATAGGGTATTAGTCTGCTTTATAGCTATAGCTAAACATCCTATATAGCTTAGTATATCCTACTTAAAGCCCTTAAAAACCGCCTTAGTAATAGCAGGGGTCTAACCTATACCTAGCTTAGTGTTAACTAAGCGCTAAGCAGTCCCTTAAACCTCCTTATACACTTTAAACTATAATATATTAGCTAGGTAGGGATAGATATAGGACTAGACTAGACTTATATTAAACCAAAGACCTAAACTAAGCCTACGCTAGAAACTAAAGGGAAGAGAGGAGGGCACTTACTAATTTAAGCTCTTACTATAAAGAAAAAAAGGAAAGAAAGGTCCCTAAACCTAGGGGGGGGGGGCCTTACTTATAGAAAAAGACCTAACCCCTTAAATTACTTACTAGTAAGCTAGTCCTAATTAGGAAATTAAAGAGTAGAAATATAAAAGCGTAGCAGTACTAATAAACTCCTACCCTAAACCTAAACTAAACCCTTAGCCTATTTATACTAAATTAGTAACTATACACTAAATTAGTAACTATATTTTTAATTAAGTAAGTCTAATAACGTATTACCTAATATAAAACTACTATATAATATATCTTAAAAGTGCTAAATAGGCAATTAATATAGACTCCTACTAGCTTTAGACTAAACTATACTTAGATATCTCTAATATATATCTAGACTATATATCTCTAATACGCAAATTATATATACCTACTGTGTTAATCTTTCCTTAGCCCTTTTAGTAACTATAGCTGCTAACTTAGCTAGTAGTATACTATATTTTACGTATTAAAACCACTAAGGTCCTATATAAGGGCCTTAATTATAGGTTAATATATAGTAGTATATAGGTTTTCCTCCCTGCTTTAAGGTTTTTCCTATATAGTAAAATAAGCAAAGGTACTAGAAAGTAGCTCCTAGAGCTATCTAGTGTAATTTAATAATAATAATAATAAAGTCCTTAATAAAAACACTATAAGGCTATATAAGCTCCTTTAAAAGTGTATAAAGGGGGGATATTTAGTTTTATTTATAGTTAAGGGAGTAGATTAAATATATATTAGTATTTTATAGTATAATTACACACTAATTAGTGCTTACCTATATTATCTATAACTTAAGACTATAGTAGTAGTAAATATATATAGCTATATAGTTACTTTAAGTTATTAGCTAATAAAGTTTAAAACTTAGATTAAAAGGTAGTTTACTACTTTTATTAAGTTTTTAAAGCGTAACTATATTAGTTTTAGGCTAAGCTTTAAAAGCTATATAAACTAAGTAGGTTTTCTTTTATATATTTTAATATATAATTTATATAGTTATATTTATTAATTAAAAGGGGTGTTAGTTTTTATTAGTAGTACCTTTGCTATAGAACTACTATAGTTTTATAGGAAAGCCTTAATAGCTCCTTTTAGATAAAAGGGGGGTAGTATAGTAATAAAGTCTCTATTAGCTATTATTAAGTAGCTACTTTATAAGTAGCTAATACGTTTCTATAGCAATACCTTATAAGAAAGCATAAAGCTAGCTAATCTTCTTTTACCTTTTATTACTTTAGTTTATTCCTTAGTTTTTAATTTAGCTAAGGTAGTAAAGGCATTAAGCTAGTTTAGGTATATAATATAAGCCTTAGCTTATTATTTATTAGTAGTTTTATAGCTCTTTAACTATACTAAGTAAGGACCTAAGTAGTTTATATAGCATTTCTACACTGCTCTTATAAGGGCTAAGTAGTTGTTTTTATTATTATATTAAGCAGCTATATAGTAGCTATAGTATAGGGCTAATATATAATATACTACTATATAGCTATATTTAAAGTATTAGTAGCATTAGCAAAAGTAGAGGGCTTTATTATAAGGTTTAGCTTTAAATATTTCTACTTTATATATAATTCTATTATAGTATAGTCTATTAGCTATATTAATATTATTAATGCCTATAATTAAGGGCGCTTATATAGAGATCCTATATAGTTTCTATACTACTACCCTTATAATTATATATCTATTAGCGCTAGCTAAGTTACTTATAATAGTTTCCTTTATAGTATTCTAAGTATAGTAAATAAAGAAGCCTTTAATAATAATACTAAACATTTAGTAGTTTAGTATTATCTTTAGCTTAAATATAGTTTAAATCTAAGTAGTATCTTTTATATAAGCCTTAGCTATTTTCTTAAAGGTAACTACTATATCTCTACTATAGAAATAGTATACTACTATTATAGTATCCTTATTTATAGCCTTATTAATAGTATTAATAATCTCTTTTAAGCTATAGCTTTTAGCTATATTACTAATACTTTATTCTTTTATAATAGTTTTATAGTAAATATATAAGGGGACTATTATAAAAGTAAGGGGTTAAGTTATTATAATAAAGAGGTAGGTAGGTAAGCTATTAGCTATAACTCTTACTTATAATATTTCTATTATAGTTTTAGGTTAAAGTACCTTTTTAACTACCTTCTTAACTATTGCTTTAAGGGTAAAGGTTATTATTAAATCCTTAAGTATTAAGTAAGAGTAAGTTATAGCCTTCTATTAAGCCTATATAGTCTTTACATTAATAATATATAGAATAACGTTTTAAAGCCCTTTTAGTAAAAAAGATAGCACTAACTTAGTAATTTTATTATATTTTAATTATAAGTATACTAGTACTTAGTCCTATATTATATTAAACTTAGAATTAACTTAGTTACTAAATATAATTCTACCTAAATTAGTAAGGGGGTTATAGTAACTTTAGAAGAGGCTATAATTCCTACTATTTATAATAACGTTTATTATATTACTTACTGCTTCTATACTCTAAGCTTAATATACTATTAAAAAGGGAGGTAAATAGGTAAGGCAAATCTTTTTATTAACTTTTTAAGCGGATTAGAGTTAATTCTGCAGCGCTATTGCGGTACAGGCGAATTCGCGAAAGTTTAATATTAATTATTATAATTTAGCTTAAAAGGCTATTACTTTTTAGTAATAATAGTATTATTAATATTCTTAAGAGAGAAAGAGAAAGTCCTTCTCTCTTTTACTATATATTTAGCTTATATATAATATAGGTGTGTAAAAGCAACTCTAAGTAAGCCTTATAGGCCTATAAAGGGCCTATAGAGGGAGCGCTTAGAATCTAAGCCTAAAGCTTAAATCTATCACATATAGGTGTGTAAGAGCAACTCTAAATAAGCTTTATAAGCCTATAAAGGGCCTATAAAAAAAGCGCTTAAAATCTAAGCCTAAAGCTTAAATCTATTATATAGCCTCTTTCTTACTCTTTATTTAGCTACTTTATATAAAAGATAAAAACCTACTATAGTTTAGTAGTAAGGAAATAATAACCTATATAATATATTATTATTATTAAATTACGCTAAATAGCTCTAGGAGCTATTATCTAGTACCTTTGCTTATTTATTTATATAGGAAAAACCTTAGAGTAGGGAGGAAAACCTATATATTACTATATATCTTTCTAAGGTTAAGGCCTTAAGGTAAGGCCTTAGCAGTTTTAGTATATAAAATATAGTATACTATTAGCTAAGTTAGTAGCTATAGTTACTAAAAAAGCTAAAAGAAAATAAAAATTAATATAATAGGTATATATAATATATATATTAAAGATATATAGTTTAAATATATATTAAGAATATTTAAGTATAGTTTAGTTTAGGGCTAGTAGGAGTTTATATTAATTAGTAGTTTAATAATTCTAAGATATATTATATAGTAGTTTTATATTAAGTAATATATTATTAAGCTTACTTAATTAGGAATATAGCTACTAATTTAGAGTATAGTTATTAATTTAATATAAGTAAATTAAGGGCTTAGGCTAGGTTTAGAGTAGGAGTTTATTAATACTACTATACTTTTATATATTTACTTTTTAATTTTTTAATTAAGACTAACTTATTAATAAGTAATCTAAAGGGTTAGGTTTTTTTTTATAAGTAAAGTCCCTTTTTTTAAATTTAAGAACCTTTCTTTTCTTTTCTTTTTTATAATAAAAGCTTAAATTAATAAGTATCCTTTTTTTTACCCTTTAGTTTTTAGTATAAGCTTAGTTTAAGTCTTTAGTTTTATTAATAATTTTTAGAAAAGACTATACTTTAAAAAAGTAATAGCTTAGTAAGTTATTCTAAGGTTTAGCTTAGTTTTAGTGCTAACCCTCTTAGGGCCCTTAGCAGTAGTGGCCTTATAACTCTTATATTATATAGATAAAAAATCTGAGAAAATGTTGCTATAATTAGAAAGGTAAGTACCCTCTTAGGCCCCTGCTAAGTCTATTGCGGCGACTAATTGTTTAGGCACTAGTGGTTCTTATGCTAATGCCTTATTCTTTTATAATAGTTTTGCGGTAGACGCGTAGGGGGACTGCTATAGGAGTGGGGGGTTAGGCTACTATAATAAGGGGGTGGGCAGATAGGCTGCTAGCTATAACTCTTACTTATAATATTTCTATTATAGTTTTAGGTTAAAGTGCCTTTTTAGCTACCTTTTTAACTATTACCTTAAGAGTAAAGGTTATTACTAAGTCTTTTAGTATTAAGTAAAAGTAAGTTATAGCTTTCTATTAAGCCTATATAGTTTTTATATTAATAATATATAAAATAATATTCTAAAGCTCTTTTAGTAAAAAAAATAGTACTAACTTAGTAATTTTATTATATTTTAATTATAAGTATATTAATACTTAGTTTTATATTATATTAAATATAGAATTAACTTAGTTACTAAATATAATTCTATTTAAATTAGTAAGAAGGTTATAATAACTTTAAGAGAGGCTATAATCTCTATTATTTATAATAATATCTATTATATTACCTATTACTTTTATACTTTAAGCCTAATATACTATTAAAAAGGGGGGTAAATAAGTAAGGTAAATCTTTTTATTAACTTTTTAAGCGGATTAAAGTTAATTCTACAGCGCTGTTGTAGTGCGGGCGAATTAACGAAAAGTTTTAGTATTTACCTATATAATATATATTTTACTACTTAGCTTATTAACTTAAGTAAAGCTTTTATAAGAATCCACTTAGGCCCTTACTTTATTAATATTAAAGGCTTATTTTAGTAGCTAGCCTACTATTATTTATAGCTAATTTAGCTTAATAAAAAAAATAACACTTTATTTAAAACTAAATAAGTAAATAAATAAAATAATAAACTATTTTAAAAAAGAAATCTAAGTATACTAACTATAAGTAATTTAAGGGATATATATAATTACTTTAAGCCTATAGTAAGATATAAAATCTCTTATATTCTACCTTATATCCCTTAATATATTCCTTTAAACTATTACTTAGCCTTTATTTTTTTTATAAAAATATCTCTTTATATATATTAAAAGTAACTCTTTTTATTCTTTATTTTTTACCCTTTAACCTTTTATTTATAACTATTATACTATTTTTATATTCCTTTACTATATTCTTTACTTTTTTTTATATTATTAGCTTACTCTTTTCTTACTTTAATAAAGCCTAAACTAAGTAAGTTTAAAAGACCCTTTTTAAACCCTATTTACTAACTAATAAATACCTATATTATATTTACTATTATTAATATACCTAAAAGATATTACTTACTTAGTAATAACTCTTAAACTATAAAGTATTTTATAATAGTAGGTAATTTTAATAATAAAGTATATAATCTTTAATATATTATTTAAATATAATGCCTAAGTTATTTCCTTTATACCTTAAAAAATAGCTACCTTAATTATAAGCTTAACCCTTTTAAAGCCTATTTAAATTACTATTAAAAGTATAAAAAGTATATATAAGGATATAATATTTTTACTATTAACCTTACTCTTTGCTATATTATTTATAATATAGCTAAAGCTATAAATTAAGGTAAGGCTATTAATATATTAGCTTAAAAAGCAGATTTTAAGTGCTTAGTAACTTTTATAAAGTTAACTACTTAGTTCTTAACTTTAAAGAAATACTTTTAAGCGCTATATAAAGCTATTTATAGCTTAGCTAAGAGCGCTACTATTAACTAGCCTACTTTTTTTTAGCTTTTAGCTAACACCCCCTTTACCCTTTTATTAAGCACTTTATGAATACTATTTATTACTTCTTTAGCTACTATTACTACTTTATCCCCTATCTCTATCTTTATTATTACTACTTTATTCTTTACTATATTAAATACTATCTTATATTATAGTAATACTAAGTTTACTTTTATATATATTACTTATATTATCTTATAATTAATAACTTTCGCAAATTAGCCTGTACTATAAAAGCACTACAGAATTAACTTTAATTTGCTTAAAAAGTTAATAAAAAGATTTACTTTACCTATTTACCTCTCTCTTTAATAGTATATTAAGCTTAAAGTATAGAAGTAATAGGTAATATAATAAATATTATTATAAATAATAGAAATTATAGCCTCTCTTTAAGTTATTATAACTCTTTTATTAATTTAAATAGAATTATATTTTAAAACTAAGTTAATTTTATAACTAATAAAATATAAAACTAAGTATTAATATACTTATAATTAAAATATAATAAAATTACTAAATTAGTGCTATTTTTTTTATTAAAAGGGCTTTAAAATATTATTCTATATATTATTAATATAAAGATAATATAGGCTTAATAAAAAGCTATAATTTACTTTTACTTAATACTAAGAGATTTAATAATAACCTTTACTTTTAAGGTAATAATTAAAAAAGTAATTAAAAAGGCACTTTAGCTTAAAACTATAATAAAAATATTATAAATAAGAGTTATAGCTAATAGCTTATTTACTTACTTTTTATTATAATAGCTTAACCCTTTATCTTTATAATAGTCCCTTTATATATTTACTATAAAACTATTATAAAGGAATAAGGTATTAGTAATATAGCTAAAAGCTATAATTTAAAAGAGATTATTAATACTATTAATAAAGCTATAAAAAAGAATACTATAGTAATAATATACTACCTTTATAATATAAATATAATTGTTGGTCCGGCTGGTATTATATATAATAAAAAGGGTGATACAAAAGGGTTTTATTTAGCTTGTTTATAAAGGTTCTAAGCTAGCTTAAAAGGTTAGAAAAGGTAGGAAAAGTAGTGGTGTTATTAGCCTACTTTTCCCTCTAAGTGCAGCCTTATATTTATAGAGATATACTTAATAAAAGCGCTACTTTAACTTCTATTAATTTACTTAGGCTATACTAAGGTTCTCTTATAAAAGGGTAATTTTAATACTTATAAATTCTCTTTTTTTTAAAGAAAAGGAATTATTTAAAAAGTAAGCTAAAAAATAAATAAAATTTAAAGTATTTACTTTTATAAAAAGGCCTTTAATTAGTTAGCTTTATACTAAACTAATTTTAAGCTACTTTAA
>SRPV01000120.1:0-36288 GCA_018360135.1 Claviceps sorghi | reverse complement strand
AAAATATATTAAATTCCTTATTTAGAATTATTAATTTACTATTAAATTCTTTTATTAAGCTTATTTATATTAGTTTAGTTAGGGTTTTAAATTTATACTATAACTAAAAGGTTAAAAGTAGCTTTAAATTAATAGATTATTAAAATATATACTTTATAAGCTTATTACCTTATATATTTTGCCTTTATACTAAGCTTATTAGTTTTAATTATTATAAGCTTACTACTTTAGCCTTTTTACCTAACTTTTATACTTCTATCTTTATATTATAAAAGAATATAGCTATTAAAGATAAAGGGTTCTTTAAATATTAGCCTTTACTTTAGTTTTATAATAAATTTAGCGTTTTTTAATTTAGCTTTTTCTTTTTTAAAAAATATAGTATTACTAAAGCTAAGGGTATTATTAGTTTATATTTTAATAATACTAAAATCTAAGTTCTTATCTAAAGTAATTAATAAGTATAAGTTATAGCTTAAGGTTATTATTATAAGCTTTTCTTAATAATACTTTACATAAGTTACTTACTAATAAGTGCTTACTTTAGCTATTTTATAAAGTAGCTTAATTACTTTTATAATTATATTAGTAGGATATAAATAAGTAATTTATTAAGGCAACCTTATAATAATTAGCCTATTAAGTATAGTTTAAGACTATATATAAGCTTATATAATATCTTAAATCTATAAGAAAATATTCTCTTTTATTAATAATAGTGTTAGTATTATAATAAGTTATTAGCTAGCTTATTAGATTATTAGTAACTAGATAAGAATTATATCTTTTCCTTTATTACTATACCTTTAAATTATTAGCTTTAATTTTTTATAAAGCTTATTAATACCTTTTCCTTTTACCTTTTAAACTATATAAAAGTTAAAAAGGTAGTAATTTCTATATTTTTTTAAGTTAAAAGTAATAAATTTAAAAACTTTATAAAATAATAAAATATTAACCTTTTTCTTATTAAACTTAGTAAAGGGCTTGCCTTTATTAGTTATTTTACCTTTTTTTTTAAGGTTTATTATAAGCTAAAAATTATCCTTTTCCTTAATAATTAAAAAGGTAAAATCCTTAATATTATCCTTATAGTTATTACTTATATATATAGTAGCTATTATTTTCTTATACTTATTTTTTAATACCTTCCTTTTTTTCTCCTTTTATATACCTTTTTTTTTTAAGTTTTACTATAATAGTATTTTAAAGTTAATAAGTAAGGAGTGTAAGATATACTTAATACCTTTTTATTTTATTAACTATATTTATAGTAGACTAATATAAAGAATATCTTTATAATATCCCTTATTTTCTTAGTTTATAACTTATTAATCTATAGTATTATTTACTATAAGCCCTTTATACCTCTCTTAGAAAATAATATAATTATATTAGAAATAATAGTTCTTTATAGTATTAATTATTATAGGCGCTTAAGGGGCACCTTAAGGCTGCCCCTTATTTATAATAATTATTACTATAGAAACCTTATAATAATATTATTTCTTTATAATAGTAATTACTATAGGTATATAAAAGGCACCTTTAGGCTACCCTTTACTTATAGTAATTATTACTATAGGGACCTTAGTAATAAATATATTTATTATCTTCTTAATATTATTTTTTAAGATTCTTAGTATAGTAATTATTATTATAGGGACCTTTCTTAGTTATCTTTTTTCCTTTTTTATAAGTAGTGCTACTATAGCCCCCTTAGCTTATGCTAAAAGTAACTTTATTCTCCTATAAAGTTCCTTCTCTTTCTTATTTACCTCCTTCTCTTTTTTATTTACCTTCTCTCTTAATATACTAATAACTTTATTATTATTAGTTAGTTTTATTATATAAGGCTTTATAACTATACTTTAAAAGTCTATAGAGCTGTTAAGCATTACTATAGTATAAGTCTTATTATTTATAGCTAATAACTTATAAAAACTATATTAACTACCTTTTTTATACTATACCCTTATATTAGATTATAATAGTAGCTTATAGGTTAGAAAAGTATCTAGCTTATTTCTTATATATAATATATTATAAAGTTACTGCTTTATAAGGTATTTATAGGCTTTATTAGTAGCTTTATAAAGGATTATAGCCCTTTAGGTTATTAAAAGGCTTAATGCTAATTCTATTATTATTTATAAATATATTTTAAATACTAATAGGGTTAGTATAAGACTATTAGGTTTAGTAAAGTTATTAATAGCTTTAATAGCTATTTATAACCTTTAGCTTAGTATAAAAAGGTTACTAAACTTAGCCTTAATAATATTATATACCCTCTTTAATAAGGTATAGTAGTATTTAACCTTCTCTATACTATTATAGGCTTTAATAAGGACTTTACTTATATTAATAGCTATTAACTATACTAAGTAGTAGAATTCTATAGAAGTAAATGCCTTTTTAATATTATAGATTATTTAGTTTAAAGGCTTAAGATATATATTAATTTAATATTCTTTTAAAGCATTTTAAATATTATATATCTTTTGCTTCTTTAAATTAAGGAAATATATAGCTTAAAATAAGGTTATAGTATTAATAATATATAAAATAGGTTTATTATTAATTTATAAGATATTAATAATAACTTTATAATTAAATTTATAGTTCTCTTTTAATATAAATTTAAACTTACTAAGGGATTTACTATAAAGTTAATATTAATAGTGTTTATAGGTTAGCTTTTTAATAATTTCTATAGTTATATCTTTACTAGCTTATTATAATAGTTAGCTTAGTTATATAATAAAAAGGTAACTAAAATAGTAATAAAGCTAATAGATTTTCTATTTTAAAAGGTAAAAAACCTTAGCTTTATTAGCTTATAAAGTCTACTAAGAATATCTCTATTTATAAATAATTAGGACTTTTATTAATCCTTAAATTAATATATTTTTAATATTATTAAGCTTTACTTTTATCCTATCTATATTTATAATATAATATAAAAATAGTGTTAGTAAGCTAAGAATATAAAAATTAATAGTGCTAAAGACTATTAATACTTAAAGAATGCCTAAGGATTTTACTAATTCTATACTAAAGTTAACTATATATTAATCTATAGCTTTAATCTTTAAATAAAGTATTAACTTTATTAATGCCTTTACTTAGTTAAGACTAATAGTTAAAATACTTATAGTATTAGTATTAGGTATAATTCCTTAGAATACCTTATTACTATATCTTTTTTTTAATATAAAGCACTAAAGGTTAAAGTTATTAGTATAGTTATAAAGGTTATCTCTTAATAAGGTATATTTAAAAGTGTTATTCTTAAGTATCTTTAAAAGTTAAAATTTTTTAAAAGTTAAGGTTTATAGTATATATATTAGTAGCTTTAAAGCTAGCTTTATATTTATAATAGGAGTTATAGTAAAAAATTATATAAAGGTTAGCTTTAAAAGGTTTTATTACTTTTTTTCTATAGTAAAGAAGGTATTAATAGCTTACTAAGCTAAGTAGTCTCCCTTATTATCTTTTTTTAATTCTTTATTACTATATTCCTTTAAAATACCTTTAAAAGCTTATAAAAAGGTATTATAGCTACCTTTTATAAGTAGTGTCTTATAGTTTTTACTCTTTTACTACTTTTTCTTTACCTTTTACTATTTATACTTAAGGTAGTTAGTTAATTAGTAGCTTTATTTACTATAAATATAATATTTATAAAAAAAATATAACTTTCCTTACTTTTATATAGAAAAATAGGATTTATTTACTTAGCTATAGTAATAGTTTTTAAAATAAGCCTTATTATAGTTATTTAAATTACCTATTTCTATAATTTATTATTATAAGTTAATAGTTTTATTAACCCTTAAGCATTTCTTAAGGTATTTAAGCACTCCTTTAAAGGTTAATATATAAAGAAAAATTACTAATTTATACTTAAAGATACTATTAATAGCTATAATTAGCTAATATTAAAGCTTTATATTAACTATATTTAGTAGAAAAAGGCTATAGTAAATTTTCTTAAGTTTAATAATAAAAAGCTTAAGATACTATAACTTAGTCTTATTAAGGTTATTAGTAATAATTTTATTAAAAGTAAGTTTATTTTATTTAATTTAATAGAATTATTAATTACTTTTTAATTTAAAGTAATTCTTTATATAAGTTATAAGCTTATAAAATAATAGAAATCTACTTAAGAGTATATTAAAGTAAAAAGTAAGAGTATTTTTTATAAGTATTATTAGGAAAGCTTAAAGCTAAACCTTTTATAAGATATTATTCCTTATATATATATTAGTAAAGATATTAACCTTTAAAGTAATAAAGTTATATATCTTACTATTATATTTATCTTTTTTAATATATCTTTTAGTAAGGTTTTTTAAAATTTAATAAATTTACTTATTTATAAGGTTATTAAAAGTAGGTATTTATAAGTTTTCTTATAAGTCTTATCTTTTTTATTAATTATTAAGGTATTAATTTTATTAGCTTTTAATAGATTTTAGCTATTTTTTAGATTATTTAAAATAATATACTTAACTTTATAGTTTAAGGAGTTTTTAAAAGCTTTTTTATAGTAAAAGGAAAGCTAAAGGGACTTTTTTAGCTTATAAAGTGTAAAAAGGGAGCTTTTATATATATTATATAGCTATATAGGGTTTTTATATATTTTATAAGCTAATAGAAAGGTTTTATATACTTTACTCTTTTAAAGAGGGATTTTATATATTTTATATAAAGGAAAATAGTAAGTTAAGGAACTTTTAGTTAATTTCTTTATTAATAAGCTCTTTTAACTTAAAAAAGGACTTAATAACCTTAGCTTATATACCTTTATTAAGTTTAACTTCTTAGTCTTAAAGAATATCTTTTAAAGCTTTTTAAATTAAAGTATTAATTCTTTTAAAGTTAAGGAATTTTTAGTTTTTAAAATCCTTTTAAAAGTTATAAATTATTTATCTAAGGCTTTAGTTCTTATTATAATATAGCTAAATATAGTATATAAATATATTATTAAGCTTAATAAAGAGAGTAATATAAAGGTTAGCTAGGTTATTCTAAGTATACTTTTAATTAAGTAAAATTATATTATAGAAGCTTTTAATAATATTAAGTATAGTATTAAGATATAGGTATTTTAATCCTACTATTAAGCTAAAATTAAGGTTTTTTTACTCTTATAATATTCTTTAAAAAGGGTTTTTCTCTTATAGTTATATTATAGTATTATATTTATTAACTAGCTTAGTTAAGGAAAAAACTTAGTTTTTACTTTAAGGGCTAGAAAGTAAGAAATTAAAGGTTTTTATTATAATAAATAATAAAGATAAAGGTTTTTTTATATAATAATTAGTAGTAGTATCTAAGTTTATAAAAGTTATTATTATAAAAAAGGTCCTTTTTTCTTATTAATAAAAAATAGTTATATAAGCAGAACTTAACCTTAAAAGGTCTTTTAAAAAGTATAAAAATTCTTTATTTATAGTATAGTAATAAAACCTAATTTTATAAAAGGTCTTTTAAAAGCTATCTCTTTAAATAACCTTATAAATCTATAGTTTTATAATTACTAATTAGTATTAGTTTAGCTAGTATTATATATAATAAAAAGGGGTGATAAAAAAGGGTTTAATTTAGCTTATTTATAAAGGTTCTAAGCTAGCTTAAAAGGTTAAAAAAGGCAGGAAAAGTAGTGTTATTATTAGCTTACTTTTCCCTTTAAGTGCAGCCTTATATTTATAGGGATGCACTTAATAGGAGCGCTGCTCTTACTCTTATTAATCCGCTTAGGCTCTGCTAAGGTTCTCCTATAAGGGGGCAATTCTAACAATAATAATATAAATAAAACGCTTAGTTAATCTATTTTACTTATAAATATAAGGTAAAGAAGTAGTGAATTTAATCCCCTTTTTAGCTAGCTAGCTTTATAAAGCAAAATTAATTTCTTTACCCCTATTAAAATATAGATATTTAGGGTAGGTCCTAAATTTATTCTTTAGAGTTCTAAAGAAGCCTTTTATAGCTAAAAATATAGTAAAGCCTTCCTTATTAGAAATTTATAAAGCCTACTTAAATCTAATCTTTTAATCTACTAAAAATAAGCAAATTTAGTGCCTATTATAGGGAATAGGGCTTATTTTTACTATATTTCTCTCTATTCTATTAAGGGCTTTAGAGGGGTTAGGAATAGGATTTTTACTAGGTTTTTTAACTGCCTTAGTTTATGTTAGTCCGGCTGGTATTACATATAATAAAAAGGGTGATAGAAAAGGGTCTAATTTAGCTTGTTCTATAAAGGTTCTAAGCTAGCTTAAAAGGTTAGAAAAGGTAGGAAAAGTAGTGTTATTATTAGCCTACTTTTCCCCCTAAGTGCAGCCCTATATTCATAGGGATGCACCTAATAGGAGCGCTGCTCTCGCTCCCATTAATCCACCCAGCCTGCGCCGAGGTTCTCCTGTAAGGGGGCAATTCCAACAGTTTAGTTATAAGCTAAGTAGTTAAAATCCTTACCTTTAATACTAGAAAAATCCGGTATTCCCTTAGCTAATTGGCTTGTTTTCTTTAGAAGGCTAAGCCCTAAATGCCTTAGCTAAATATGCTAGATTCTAGCTAGTTTTAGTAATTTTTAGTATAAATTAAGCTCTAAAAAATCACTTTTAGTGCCTAAGGGTGGCCTTTTAGGCCCTATAGGGCCTTTTTCTTTAGCTCCTTACTAGGTCCCTTTTAAGAAGCTATAGGCCTTTTAGTAAGGTATTAGTAAACTTAAGGGCTTTAAAATTCCTTTAATTACCTTATAGTCTTCTAAAGCCTTTAATAAAATAGTAAGAGGGTCTGCTAAAACCCCCTATAAATCCTTAGATTTAGAGACTAAATCTTATAATTTAAGGGCCTAGCTTAGGGCTATAGGTATTAAGGAAAAAAGGGGCTATAGGATTAAGGGGTTTTAAATTACTAAAATCCCTTAATTCTTTAATTTTAGTAGCTTTACTAGCCTAGAATAGCTTTTATAAAGGTATTTCTACCTCTATAAGGTGGCTGCTAGCTTAGTAGCAAAAATAACTATTATAGTAGCTAAAAGAGCTACTATTAAAGGTCCTTAAAAGGGGTATATTATTATCTTTTACTTTAAAGAAAAAACTGTGTTTTTTAACATTTAAAAGACTAATATAAGACCTATTAGCTAAATATAAGGTATTTTTACTTATATAGCCCCCTACTAAATAGTGCTTTAGTCTACTAACTATATTTATATTTAGGTTTAGAAAATATAATATATTTTAAAGAACTAAAGGCTTATATTTATTAAGGTTTTACTAATAAAGCACTAAAAATTTAGCTTTTCTAAATCCTTTTAGATAAATAAGTCCCTTATTAATAGAAATAGGCTGAGCCTACCCCTTTTTATAAAGGGTATACCTTATAAAGTGCTCTTTAGAGTTAACTAAATATATTATAGAGCCTATATTATAAAGAAGGGTATTTATTATTACTTTATAACTAAAATTAAAGGCCTTAAAAGATATCTTATCTTTTAGCTTACTTTTAGTACTAATAACACTATTAGAATTAGAGGATTTGCTGCTAATACTAGGGCTACTAAGTCTATTAAGGGGCTTTAAAAAGCCACTAATAAGGCTAAAATCGCTTAGTATAAAAGCGCTCTCTTAGGTTTTATTCTTAGCCTTTTTAAAGGATTTTTTAGACAATTTACCGTTCTTTTTCTTAGAAGAAAAGGACTTAAAATTTCCTTTATTTTCTTTAAGGTTATTCTTTTTATTCTTATTCTTTTTAAAATTAAAATTAAGGGTTTTATTTTCTTTAAATTCCTTATATATAGATTCTTTAGCTTTATAATTTAAAGCTTTAGCTATTATAAAACTCTTATCTTACTACTCTTTTAGTAAGTCTACTATTAAAAATTATAGATTTAGTGCCTTTATAAGGATCCCTAAAGCCCTATTAGTCCTTATAGTAAAACATTACCTTTTTACTTACTAAGAAAAAGTAGACTTTAATACTTATAAATATTAATTTATTTAATTTATAAGCTTTATAAAAACGCTAAAAATTGCTAATTTAGCTAGTAAATTATTAATTAAAGTATTAAAAGCCTTTAAGAATCCCTTATAACCTTAAAAAGTAAGGCTATAAAATTAGAAATATAGAGAGCTATATTATATTTTAGTATTATAAGAATACTACCTTTTTAAAAGGCTAAAGGCTTTTATAGAGTCTTATTGCTAAATTATAGCAGCTTAGGGGCCCTTAGAATAGCTATCTCTTAGAAGCATAAGAATAATAGCTTAGTTAGAATTACTTAAATTACTAAAAAATCCCTTAGAATTATCTAAAAAATTAGGTATTTTTAAAGCCTTAAATTAAATAGCTAGGGCTTATTTCTATTAGTTATAGTTTTTTAGTCCCTTAAGGCTTATAGCTTTTAGAAAGCTATATACTCTTTTATTAAATTCTTTAATAACTAATTTATTATAGGAATTTAATATATTAGAATTCTTTTTATAGCTTACACTTTTACTAAAATTAGGATTTTTTAGTGGTTCTACTAGCTTAAGCTTTAAGGTATTAGCTATAGTAATAGCTAAATCTTCTAATTTTTATAAAATATTAGTAATACTTAAATTCTAAATAGTAATTTGCTAATTTACTAAGTTACCTTAAGCCTACTCTTAGCTTTTAGCCTAAAAGCCTAAATTTATAGGTTTTATAACTACTAAAAATTAAAGAGAAAATCTCTATAAATTTAAAAATCTACTAAAAATACTTATAAAGGTCTTAATTTTATAGGTCTTTACTTAAAAAAAGGAATTTTCTAAGCTTTATTATAAAAGAAAAGCTTCTATAAGGTTTCTTTTTATAGAGAGGAATAGCTTTATAAGCTTTTTTATAAAAATAGGAATTTTCTATAATTTCTTTTCTTTTTTCTAGAAGGGAAAGCTTCTTTTCTTATAGATTCTATTTTTTATAGAAGTAGAATGTCTTCTATAACTATATTTCTCCCTATTTTATAAAAGGGGAGTCTTTTTTTAGCGAATTTATTCTATTTTTATAAAAGAAATAATAGCTTCTAAGTTTTTCTTAAGTCTTTTACCTAATATAGAATATAAAGTAAATTTTTAGAGAATTTTCTAAATACTTTATAAAATTTAGTAAATTTTTTAGATACTAAGAAGTTACTTTTAGGCTTATAATCTATTAAAAATAAGGGGTTTATAGAGGCTTTTGCCCTTTAAATTACTAAGGTAGTGAGGCTTAGTAAGCTAAAAGCTAAAAGGGCTTTATAGCATTATAGCTAAAGCTATAGGCCTTATAATTAATATTAAAAGCTTAATATATAACTTTTAGTATATAAAATACGCTAAATTTTAGCTTATAAAAGGTAGTAGAATTTTCTTAGATTTTTATTTAATTATCTAATATTATAGATAGTAGGCTTAGATTAATAGTTTATATAGTTAGTAAGAAGTTAGTAAAGGGGAATATTTTCTTCTTTATATACCTTTTAAGCTTATTAAAAGCTTAGCTTTATAAAAGAGGCTTATAAGCTACTTTTTATTTTTTATAAAATTTATTTATATAAGAAAATAAAAAAATAAACTTATAGCTATATAAATAAGGTACTAATATACTTTTTAAATATTAACTTAGTAAAAATTAGTATATAACTTTAAAAATTAGAAAAATTAACTAATTATATAAAAAAATTCCCTTTATTTTAGTAATAAAAATACTAATTATAAAATCTTTTATAACCCCTTAGTTACTATATAAATTAGCTATAAAGTGCACCTTAAGGTAACTTATTATATAGCCTTTAAGGTAAGTAGCTTAAATCTTTAAGCTAAATTTTAATTACTTACTTAATTACTATAAAAATTAATTCTAAAGTCTTATTAAGCTTAATAAACTATTAGGTTTCTAATTAAGTGTGTATTAGCTACTATAAGGTATAATTAAAAGGGAAAAGGTAAGAAAAGTAGAGCGCTTATAGCTATAAGCTATAATTAAAAGAATTAATTTTATGGGCGCTATATATAGCGTAGAGCTGCTTATAGCGCTAGTAACAGCTAAGAAAAGCCCCCTAAAGGTCCCTATAAGGGTCCCTATAAGGCAGGGGCTAAGGGTCACTATAAGGCCTGTTAAGAGGCCTAATAGATAAGGAAGTCCCCTGAAAATAGCTGTTATTTTTAACAGAAAACTATCCTTATTCTAGGGCATAAGATATATATAGTAGCAAACTAAGCTAAGTTACTGCTTTAGGGCTTATATCTCTTAGATTAAGGCCTACCTAAAGAAATTATTAGTAACTATAATCTTAAATTTATTTTAAAACTATAAATAGGGCTCTTTTACTTAATTAAAGTAAAGCTCCTTATATTTATAGTATACTACTTATAAATAAATAAAGTAGTAAAAAGGAAAAACTAAATAGTAATTATTGTAATTTAATTCTATATAATAACTAACCTTAATATCTTATAAATTGCCTTACTATTAGCTCTTTAACACTACCTTAATAATATAGTAGCTGCTTTAATTAATAGGTTCTTAAATAAATTAGTATTTAGGCTTAAGCTATTATTAGTTCTTAATCTTTTATATAAAAAGGGAGAAATAGAATTTAACCTTAAGGATAATAACTTAGTAGTGTTTAAAAAGCTATATTAATAAGAAGCTAAATATACTATAATAGTAGTAGTAGCCCTTTTTAAGATTTAATATAATTTTAAGTATAAGCCTATAAATATTTATATTAGTAATATAGTTTACTTATGCCTTTATATAAGCTATAAGCTACCTAAAAAACTTAAGAAAAAATAGTTATTATTATAAGCTAAGCTCTATAAGGTGCTAAAGTAGGTTTTACCTTTATTCTTTTAACTTAAATTTTTAATAAAATCTTATATATATTTAGTAATATTAGTAGTATATCTTTAAAAACTATAGTAAAGGCTAAATCCTTTTTATAAAAAGAAAGTAGTATCTTTACTAATAGCTTTAAAGGGTTTAAGTAAGATAGATTATTAAGAAATTAAAAGAATTTATAACTACTAAGTTTACTTCTTTTATAAAAAGAGATATAAGCTAAGGTTAAAATTCCTTATTTAATAGAAAGGGTTTTTTATAAAAGATAATTAGTAAATTATAGAAAAAGATATATAAGTAAATACTAAAGAGATAATAGATAAATACCTTTAACGCTATTTAGTTAACTAAAGTAAAGAAAAATAAAAAAAAGGCCTTACTTTAGCTATAATTTATAATAATTAAAAGAAGACTACTATAAATATTAAAAAAGGGACTAAAAACTCTTTATAAGCTAATAATATTTATAAAAGACTATAACTTTTAGGTTATAGTCCCTTACTACCTCTTACCTTAAGCTTACCTTACTTACTATAAGCTAGCCCTTATATATATATAACCTTACTATATATATATACTTTATATCCTACCTTTTTTTCCTTTAACGCCCTTAATTTTATTAATTTTATTAGTAAATTTGCTATATAAACCCTTATTTTCCTTTTTCTTTAAAAAACTATATTTATACTATAGTGCTTTTAAAGATTATAAGAAATAGGCTAACTTTTACTTACTTTAAACTAAGCTATTAAGAAAGTTAATAAAAATAATAATATATTATACTTTATTAATATATACCCTGTGGCGCAGTGGTTGAGCGTCGTGGAAAACCTAAACACTTTTCTTATATAAGTAAGAAAAGTAGGGAGGTTATAGGTTTAATTCCTATATAGGGCATGGATTTTTCCTATATTTAAGTAGCTTTAGGAAGGTCCGGCTTAAATATAGGCTTAATAAAGTCCGGACTCTAATTAGCTAATATAGTAGGGGCTGTATTAGCTAATTAGTGCTTAGTAAGCAGGAAAAGTAGGGTTAGGCCCCCTATTATCCTTGCTTACTAAGCAACGCAGATTAGCCACTACCACGCTATAAATAGGCAAACTACCCCCTAGCTATCGGGTTACATAGCCGGTTGCAGCCGTAATATGCTAGGGTTAGGGTTATATATTTAAGGTTGCTAAGCAGGGTATTAAAAGGGAAGCTATAAGGAAGCGATATAGGGTAAATAATAAGTATACCAGTTATCTATGGTTAAGAATGGGTCTATAAGCAGTTAAACTATATGTAAAATTAGCTAGGTTTTCATCCTATTAGGCAACTACTAATTAGTAAGCAATTACTAGCTTAGTAACCTAATAAGGTTTCCTAGCTAATTAGGAAATAAGAAAGCAGAGGTTCTAGATACGGCTAAGCATAAATTGCTAAGGTCGGCTAGCGTATACAACAATACAATACTTTATTAATATATAAAAAGCAGTGTAAAAGTCTTTAATTTAATAATTCTTAAGGTATAGAATTCTAAACCCTTAAATAAGTTTTATTTAGTGTATTATTTAGTAATTATAAGGAATTTTAAAAACCCTTTATAGCTTTTCTATAAGCTTACTACTAATAATATATTAGCCTAAACTACCTTATTTACTAATTAACTTAACTATAATAATAGAGAATACTTTTAATAATTACTTACTATTTAGCTATTATAAGGGAAACCTAAATATTATACTTAATCCCTTTTATAATATAGGTATTTCCCTTACTCTTTAGCTTAACTATAACTAAGATAATACTATTACTACTCTCTTTATAAGGCTAAATAAAATACTAAAAGATATAAGGCTTAACCTTAAGCCTAAATACTATAAATCCTTTTATATAAATAATAAGGAGATAAATAAACTACTAAAGGATAGTAATATTAGCTTTAATATAGCTAAAATAAACTATAAAGCATTAGTATAAGAAACTACTATTAAATACTAAAAACCTATTAAAATAGGTATTAGATTCCTTATAAAAGAAAAGATACTTAAGTTAATTATAGAGTATAAAAGCCTCTATCTATTGCGTTTTTTAGGCTATATAAATAAAGGAAATTATAAACTAACTATAAAAGAACACACTAAATAGTAGCTAATTTATAAATAATAAGCTAAAGAAAATAAGGAATATAAGTAGGTAGTTAAGGTAGAAAAACTAAAACTAACTAAAGACTTTTACTACCTTAACTAGCGTTTTTATATATAAACTAACTAAAAAAAGGGGTGGATATATATAAATGCCCTATATATATATATAGTGCTAAGTTTGCTATTAATAGCGCTTTAATTATAAAGAATAAAGTCTTTATAGTATTAAGGCACTTAGTATATAGCTTATAGCTTAATACTTTATATAATGCCTTTAGCATTCTTAATATAAAAGCCCTTTAAAAAAAGAAAAAAGATGCTATTAAGACTAAATATATAAAAGAAGGTAAGGCTATAAAAGTAAATAATAAGCTAGTTACCTTAGTAAAAAAGGAGAAAACCCTTTATAAAAGGGTATTTAAACTTCCTTAAATTAAAAGTATAAGAGAAAGCCTTAAAAAGGTAGTAAGTATCCTTTTTAATAATAAAACCTAATAAGGTAAAAAATAGGATAAATAGCTATTAAACTATAGGTAAGTCCTAAAAGTCTGCTTTATATATATATAAAGCTATATTAATAGTACTATAGTAGGTTTCTTTATTATAGTAAATTATATAAACTTTATAAAAATCCTAAACTACTATATACTTAGAAAAATAGTAAACTATACTTTTAACCCTTATACCCTAAGTAAATTTACTCTTTAAATTAATATTAATAGTTAAATTAAAGGGCTTAAAAAGGAAATCTACTAATTATTAGTAATATCCTATACTATATAAAAGATATAAAACTTATACTATTAGGAAATTAAAAGTTAGTATAAAGCAATTAATAAAATAATTAAAGTTATAAATAAAATTATATATATAATAGGGATAGAAAATAATAAAAAATATAAGTTAACCCCTTTTTATAAAGATATTATAAACTTTATTAAAACCTATAACTTAGCTATAAACACTTAAATTAATAATATTAAAAAAACCTAATAGCTCCTTTAAATAAGCTTAATAAAGCTTAAGGCTATTATAAATTCTTACACTTATCTTAAAATACTACTACTCTTAGTATTAATACTAAAGCTATTAACTTTTAAACTAATTAACTAAGTAGTATATATAAAAGACATTTACTTAATAACTTTTAGAAAGGTATTAGTAAGATAAATATAAGACTAATTTAGCTCTATAGAATTTAATATACTAAAGCCTAAATATATATATATAAAAGAAATAACTATTAATAATAAAAGGCTTAGTAGCCTTTTCTTCTTAAAATAATACTAAGCTTAAAGATAACTATATATCTAAACTATAGGAATATAATTAATTAGCTTTATAATAAATATGATTACTAATATATAGTTATATAAGTTTTTTATAAGCTTTAGTAAGAAAGAAAAAGGGCTTATAAAAATAAAGGAAATAAGTAATAAGATAAAAATTAATAAATACTATATATTAGCTTAAAAAACTTATATCTTTTAGTAAAGAATTACTAGCTTAACTTAATTATAAAGTTATAATAAAACCCTTATAACTATTATAAAGCTTTATATATCTTTTATATATAATATTACTATACCTTAAACCCTTATATTAACTAAGTAATAGTAAAAACTATATATTTTATATATATAACTAAGGCTATAGGGTAAGAAGAAAGTAAGCTACCTTTAACCTTTTACTTTAGCAGCTAATAAAGCAAAATTCCTTTACTTATACCTTATACCTTTATTTTTCCTCTTTCTTTATATACTTATATATTATAAACTTTAAGTTAAAAGCTCTCTTTTATTTAATTTCCTTTATTTCTATATTTTAAACTTAAAAAAAAATAAAATAAAAAGACCTAAAGTATTAAAAAGTTCTTTAATATAAAAATAAGTGCTTTAGTAACTTAAAAATAATAAATTTAAGCTTTAAAAGCTTACTAATTTCTTTAAAATATAAAATACTTATATTACTTATAAAGATCTCTTTATTTATAAGCTTATATACTCTAAGGTACTAGCTTATACTCTATTAAAAGGAATTTAATATATATAGCTTATTAACTATATAATATAGCTTTACTATAACTAAAGCTAATAATAGCTTAATAGTAGTATAAGCTATAAATTTAACTAAGTTATTATAAAGCTAAGTATAAAAGCGCTTATTTAGCTTAAAAATAATATAAAAATAGCAGCTACCTACTCTATTATAAAATAAAACCTTTAGCTTATATTAGTAAGTAATATTTAATAATTATAAGATCCCTTTATTTATATTAGTAGTAATTATAATATAAAAGATAGGTTAAACTATATACTTATAAGACTTTTCTTTAACTACTTTATAAAAATATATAATATAAAGAATAAAGGCTTAAAAGCCTTTAGCCTTATACTAAAATACCTTATATATACTTAAAAGGTAAAATATAAATCTGTTATGGTCTGGCCTAGAAGGCTACTGCTTTCTAGCAATAATAGTATTATTAATATCCTTAGGGAAGAAGGAGGAAGCCCTTCTCCCCTCCACTATATATCCAGCTTATATATAATATAGGTGCGTAAGAGCGACTTTAAGTAAGCCCTATAGGCCTATAAAAGGCCTATAAAGGGAGCGCTTAGGATCTAAGCCTAAAGCTTAAATCTATTATATAGCCCCCTTCTTACTCTCTATTTAGCTGCTTTATATAAGAGGCAAGGACTTACTATAGTTTAGTAGTAAAGGAATAATAACCTATATAATATATATCCTACTACCTATTCTTAAGAATCCACCTAAGCCCCTACTCTATTAGTATTAAGGGCCTACTTTAGCAGCTAGCCTAACACTATCTATAGCTAATTTAGCCTAATAAAAAAATTACTATTTTATTTAAAACTAAATATATAAATAAATAAAATAATAAACTATCTTAAAGGGGAAATTTAAGTAAGCTAACTATAAGTAATTTAAGGGACGTATATAATTACTTTAAGCCTATAGTAGAATATAAAATCTCCTATATCCTACCTTACACCCCTTAATATATCCCTTTAAACTATTACTTAGCCCTTATTTTTTCTATAAAAATATCTCCTTATATATATTTAAAGAGACCTTTTCTATACTTTATTCTTTACCTTTTAGCCTTCTATCTATAATTATTATACTATTTTTATAATCTCTTACTATATCCCTTACTCTTCCTATATTATTAGCTTACTCTCCTTTTACTCCTATAAAGCCTTTATAAAATAAGCCTAAAGGACTCTCCTTAGACCCTATTTACTAACTAATAGATACCTATACTATATTTATTACTATTAGTATACCTAAAGGATATTACCTACTTAGCAATAACTCTTAAACTATAGAATATTTTATAATAGTAAGTAATTTTAATAATAAGGTATATAATCCTTAGTATATTATTTAGATATAGTACTTAAGTTATTTTATCTATACCTTAAAAAACAGCTACCTTAATTATAAGCCTAACCCTAATAAAGCCTATCTAAAGTGCTATTAAAAGTATAGAAAGTGTATATAAAGACACTATATTCTTACTATTAACCCTACTCTCTACTATACTGCTTATAATATAGCTAAGGCTATAGACTAAGGTAAGGCTATTAATATATTAGCTTAAAAAGCAGCTTTTAAGTAGCTAACTACTTATATAAAGTTAACTACCTAGTTCTTAACTCTAAGGAAACACTTCTAAGCGTTATATAAGGCTATTTATAGCTTAGCTAGGGGCACTACTAGCAATTAATTTACCTTCTCTTAGCCCTTAACTAACGCCCTTTCCGCCCCTTTATTAAAAACCCTATAAATACTATTTATTACCCTTTTAGCTATTACTACTACCTTATCCCCTACTTCTACCTTTACTATTACTACTTTATTCTCTACTACTTTAAATACTATTTTATATTATACTAATACTAAACTTACTTCTATATATGCCACTCTCTTCTAATATATAGCCTTAGTTTAAAATATAGCTATAATATTAAAGAATCTTACCCTTATTTATATAGTATTAGTTACCTTACCTACTATTTACGCTTAAGATAATTCCTTTATTACACCTATCTCCACCCCCCCTTACTATACTATATACTTAATTATTGCTTAGTTTATACCCTTTTAAGAGCTTACTATCTAATTATTATTAAGTTTTTAGGCTATATTAAATAAACTATTTAGCTCTTACTACTACTTACTCTTAATTTTTAAGCACTTTCCTTTTAAGCTATCTTTTATTAATACTTTTAATACTACCCCCTTTATTAAATAAGCTAAGAGTAATATAACTTATCTTACTCTCTACTTAGTTAATATATTTATTTACCTTACTATTACTATTACTACCTTTATTATTATTAATAGTAAAAGCAGTAGTAGTAGCTATAGTAATAGCTTTATTACTACTTTATTCTTAGTTCTATCCTTAGCTCTGCTTACTATAGCTGCTTTTTATTTTATAATAGCCTTTTTTATTAACTAGCCTACCTTTACCTTACTTTATTACTTACCCTTATTTATTTATTAAGCTTAGCTACCTACTAAGTATTAGACTTTAGCTTATAATAGCTTTATTACCCCCTTATTTAGTAGTTTATTTAAATATACTATAGCTAATATATCTTAAGTTCTCTTATTCTAACCTTAACCCTCTTTTACTTTATCTTAGCCCTTACTTACTATACCTTTATTTTTCTTTCTTTTACACTATTAAGCTATATTTACTATACTTATACTATCCTTAGTTACTCTACCTATATTAATACCTTTATAAACTAATATTTACTACTATCTTAATTATAAGCGTCCCTTTAGTTAGGCTAGTAGCACCTTAAGTTATTCTTAGCCCTTTTTTATAGCTTATTATTTATTACCTACTACTATTTTAAATATTCCCTACCTATTACTTACTATTACCCTAAATATTCTTTATTTATTACCTACTACTACTTTAGCTATCTCTTATCTATTACCTATTATTACTTTAACTAAGTCTCCTACTACTACTTTATCTATATTTACTACTTTTTATTAACCTATCTCTCTTTTACTTTATTATTATAAAGTAATACTAATTAGTCTACTACCCTTACTTAGCTAAACCTTAGCTAGCTTTTAAATACCTACTAATTTATAATACTACCTTTTATTTAGCTTTTATATACTTAAGCTAGCCTTAGTATAAAAGTAAAATGCTAATAGTTAGCACTACTTAATATAAGTTAAGGAGCTAACTAAAGATAAGAAAGAGAAAGATAGTAATAAAAGTAAATAGTTAAGTATTTATTAAGAGGGAAGGAGAATAATCTATAGTATATTAAAGTAATTTATTAGAGTTTAAGTAAGCCCTTTATTAAGTATAAAATAGAAGTTAATAGATATATAATTAAACTATTATATAAATATATATTACCTTACTTAGCCTTAAATTAAACTAAAGCCTTAGTATCCTCTATGCTTTTTAAAGGCTCTTATATTAGCTATATATAGCTTACTTATTTTATTAAAATATTATACTAACCTCCCTAACCTTAAGCATTCTTAGTAGCTAAAATTTCTTTTATCTTATACTTTATTAGCTTTAGGTTATTAAAAGGCTAAAGGAGTTAGGGTTTTAAATAAGGGTTTTAAAAGACTTAGGATAGAAGTAGGTTATCTATAGTATATTTTACTAAGTTAATATAAAAAATAAGGTAAATACCCCTTAGTATATTTAGGTAGATAGTTAATAGTATAGGGACCTTTAATATAGTATACTTTATTATAATTTAGTTTAATTTTTAGCTTAAATAGTTAGTCTTTATATAGTAGAGGTTTAACTATATTTTATCCCTTACTATAAACTTCTTTACTAGCTAATAGGTGTAATTTACTAACTCCTATTAGTATTGCTAAGTAAAATTAATTACTGCTTAAGTTAGTTATATACCTTTATAAATGTGTTTAAGGAACTAAACTGCTTACCCCTTAGGTAATATAAGGCTTTTAATAGGGCCTTTAATATACTAAATAAAATTTATATTAAATCTATAAAGGGCAAGGTTTACGCTAACTCTTATAATAGTAAATATATAGTTATTTAATATAAGCTAATAGGTAGGAAGATAGCTAAGCTAATTATATTATAAGAATCCTATAATAGTATAAAAAATTAACTATATCTCTTAGTTTACTTATTTAGTACTACTATTAGTCTAAGGGTAGTATAATATAAATAATAAGCAGCTAGTTTTAGTAAGGGAATATAGTATAGACTAAAACCCCCTTACTTAATCTAAGCTATAATTAGAAATAATACTTTAAGGAAACCTATAAAACTACTACTAACACTTTAAGAACTGCTATACATATACCTTAAATACTATAGTTATTATAGCCTCTAGCTAAATATATTTTAATAAGCAGTTAGTAATTACTATAAGGTACTATAAGGTGTTTAGTAAAAAGGCTAAGAGGTCTATTATAAAGTTAATAAAGATCTATAACTAAAAGCGGTTTAAAGCTGAAATAGGGCGTAGTAAGCCTTAGTATAACTAATAGCTTTTCTACTTAGTAAAACAGTAGCAATTCTAAATATACCTTACAATATTAGCTAATATCCCCTCCTAGTAGAAGTCTTTATAAAGAGCTTAAAACGTTATATTTCTACTTAAGTAGCTTAGTAAAGGAGACTTATAGGTATAGTAAATTAACGCTATAGTTAAAGGCTTATATTATAAGGCTTAAAGTTAGCCCTAAAATAATAGCGCTTTATATATATCTACCCTATAGTCTACTACTTATTAGTAAATTTATACCTTTAAGAGGAACTAATAAGCCCCCTTTTATAATACCCTTAACTTTACTAAATATATAGAGTCCTTTTAAATACTAGCATTCTAAAGGTTTTAAAAGTATACCTTAGTAAAGAAGTTACGCCCCTTTAGTAAGTCTTTATAGAATATTAGGTAGATACTTAAGAGAACCTTTTAAGAACTATTAAGAGAACCTTAAGTTTTAATTATTACTATAAAAACTAAGTTAATAAGTGCCTGCCTTATTAAGGCTACCTTAAACTTATTTTATTCTTAATAAAATAATATATCTAGCCTTTCTACTTAGCTACCTAGGTAGTAATAGAGGTAAAAGTAAAAAAGTGTTAGTATCTTAGCTTATTAAGCCTATTATTTAGATATCTCCTAAGGGCTAAAGAAGTATTCTAAATTCTTATAGTTTATAAAAATTATAAAGGAATAGGCTATGCTTTAAAGCTTTACTAACTAAGCCTTTAAATAGGAGATTATATTAAGGAGTTCCTTATTATATATAGTATAGTTCTATTTTGCTACTATTAGTTATATAAAGTAGTATATAACTAAGTAAAGCATACCCTTCTTATTATATTAAGAGAGGCAACCCCTAATAGCCTCCCCTAAGGAATCTACCTTTACTATAGTATCTTAGTTAGGGTTCTATTAAGCTAGGATTAAGTATAAAATAAAAGCTGCCTTTAGATACTAAAATGCATCCTTATAAGCTTAGAATTATATAAATAGTGCCCCTTTCTATATTAAGGCTAATAAGGGTTTAATAAGGTTTAAGAAGTTTATAATAAACTCTTAATAGAAGTTTGTAAAGCTTAAAAAGCTATAAACGCCCTTAACTTTAATTAAAGCCTCTTAGTTATAAATTACAGTAATTTTCTTAAGGTTAGGGTATACTATACGTTTAGCTTAAATAATAAACCCTAGGTACTTAACCTTTATTACTCTAAAAGTATACTTAGTAATATTAAGGTATAAACCTACCTATTTAAGGCAAAGAAGGATTTCCTAAGTCTACTAAGTATAGTCCTTATATAAGCTACTAAAGTAGATAAGGATATTATTAAGGTAAGCAGTTATATAGTCCCTTAATACATTCCTTAAAGCACTATTAATATAATATTAGAATATTACTAGCGCACTTACTAAGCTAAATAAGTATACTAGCTATTTAAATAAGCTAAAGTATGTGTAGAAGGCTATTAAATATTTATCCCCTTTAGCTATATAAATCTAGTAAAAAGCAGCGTAGATATTTAGCTTTATAAACTATTAAGCCCTAGTAAGGAAGCGTAAAGTCTCCTTAATAAGTAGTAGCAGGTAGTAGTCTTAGTTTATAACCTTATTTAATATATAGTAGTCTATATAAAACCACTAACTACCTCCTACCTTTTAAACTAAAAATATAAGAGCTATAGCTAATAAAGAAGAGGCTTAAATCTACCTTTTATCTATTAGTTCCACAATCTATTTCTAAATCTCTAATAGCTAATCCTATAGTATATTATATAAAGGTGCCTAAAGGAGCTTTAGTACTAACCTATTAGGGTTTTAGTATAAGTAAATGTAGTAGTTTAACTAGCCTTAATAAGGGGGTAGTGTGCTAGTATTTTCCTTATTAAAAAGGTTTATAAAGTCTTAAAGCTTTACTAAAAGCTATTCTAAGATAGCTACCTTATTTAGAATTAGTAAGCCTATAGATACTAATAGGATAAATATTATCTTATAAAGGCTAGTAACTATAAGGGATATATCTATCTGCGTCTTTACTGCCTTATACACTAAGCTAGCATAAATAAAGCTTAAGATAGCTAAGGTAGGGTGTTACACTTTTTATATATTAAAGGCCTTAATTTCTAATCTAAGGCGTGCGCCTACTACTAGGTAATATTATACTATATATAGTTTAATTTTATTATATAATAGCTATAGTATACCTAAGATGCAGTTATAAAATAACCTTAGGACTATATAGGTAGCTATAGGAAAGACTTAACTATTAATATCCGCCTAAAAGCAAACTAAATATATAATATATAGCTATATTATAGCAGCCCCTTAGATTAAGTTAAAAGTTTTTATAGCTATAGTAATACTATATATATATAGTAAATAAATATAAGTAAGACTAAGCTGCTATATAACCTTCTTACTTATAACTATAAAGCTATTACACCTACTATTAACCTAGGTTTAAAAGAAAAAGAGACTATTATAAAGGAGTAGAATAAGAAAAGGCAGTAATTTTATATTTTATTTTATCTTACTATACTCCTACTATAATTAGTTTATATAGTAGTTAGTATAATAAGCAACGCTACTATTGCCCTTATTACTAAGACTTAAGTAGCAAAGCTATTTTTTTTTAAATTAAAGCTACTAAACTTACTTATTATATTCTTTTTAAAGACTTTATAAACCTATATTACTACTATATCTACTAAATAATTTAGTAGTAGGAGGTAATACTACTAAATAAAGTGCTTAATAACTCTATAGTAAAGGTATTAACCTACTTACCTTTGCTATTAGTGTATCTTTAGTATTACTTACTTAGCTTACTTAGCCTTTATTAAAGAACTAGTTTTATTTCTAGCTGCTTTCTTCCTTAACTTCCCCTTCTTATCTATTATTACTAAGAAGAAAGCTAAGTTAATACTAGTTATTTTTATATTACTATCTTTATTATAGCTAGTATAGCTAAAACGCTTTACCTTAATATATTCCTTAAGGTAGTATAAGTTAATATTAAGTGTAATACTATAGTAATATTTAATAGCCTTATAATAGTTATTATAAGGGATATTATAACCTATATAATAGTCCTATATTTATTTATTAAGGGCTATATAAAGTTTAGACAGCTTTACTACATTTACCTAATTAATACCTTCTACTAAAACTAGCTTCTATTTAAAATAAATATAAAAGTCTATAAAGCATTTATTAGCGTGCTATTTAAGCTAATTTAGCTCTAAAACTATATATTTCTTCTAATAAGGGTTTGCAAATATACTATTAAAATAAGTAAGGAATTGCTCTAAGATATATATAAAGGTATATCCTAACTTAAAAAAGAGAGCAATCTAAGCCTAAATCTTTAGCCCTAAGTTCTAATAGATTAGAAACTATTTATTATAGTTACTACTAATAAAATTAGAATTAGCCTTAAGCTTATATACTATTAAGCTCTACTAAGCCTAAAAGAAGGCCTTATTACTATTATAAAGGGTCCCTATTAAGAGTAGCTTATATTTAGGCTGCTCCTACTAAGGCTTGCTTAATATTATATTATATAAAGCTAATATAATATTATAAGGCAGCGCGCCTATTATAGCTACCTAAAGGCGTATATTTTTTAGCTATATATCTTACTATATAACCCTCTTTTAAAGGTATTAAAGTTCCTATATACCCTCTAAGAGTATTATATTATTGCCTTAATTTAGATTTATTATAATCCCTATATTTATTAAGAAGGTAAAGGATATTAATTATTATAGTTTAGCCTAAAAGGCTACTACTTTTTAGTAATAATAGTATTATTAATATCCTTAAGAGAGAAGGAGAAAGCCCTTCTCCTTTCTACTATATATCTAGCTTATATACAATATAGGTGCATAAGGGCGACTCTAAGCAAGCCCTATAGGCCTATAAAGGGCCCATAGAGGGAGCGCTTAGGATCTAAGCCTAAAGCTCGAATCCATCACAAAATCTTTATTTATATAGTCTTATAAATACTAAGAGTTAGTAATTACCTTTATTTACTAAGAATATAAGTAGATTTTAATAGATTTTAATATATACCTTAATAAAATTATAAAGAACCTTTATTAAAGCTAAAGGGATATATTTAAAATATTTCTACTAAATATATATTAAGGAACTAAGGATGCTATATATAAGATAGTATTAAATATAGTAAAAAGTATAAATACTAAAGATTAATAATAAGTAGTTTATAGTATTACTTTACTTAGCTTAAATATATTTAAGATTATAAACTTATATAAAAATATTTAGTTTATTATATTATAATAGAATAAGACTTCTTTTATTATAATATAATTAATAATATTTAATATATATATAGTAAAGAAAACCTAAGTATAAAAGTAAATAAGCGCTTTATTTAAGCCTTTAAAAGTAAAATAAAAATAAACCTTAAAATAAAGGAAACTTACTATAACTTATTTAACCCTTTTTACTATCTTTTTAAAAATAAGAAAACTATACTCTTTCTTAATATAAAAGTATAAGACTTATAAAATATTATAAGTGCTTACTTATATATAAAAAAAGAGTTATTAAAGAGGGCACTATATACTCTTTATATAAGACCTATAGGTATATATAGATAAATATATAGTATCCCTATTAATAAAAGAGAAAAACCTATTAATAGTTCTTATAGTAATAAAATAATACCCTTTTTTTTTAATTAAAACTCTAAAAACTATAAAGATTTAGTTAAAACTAAATATAAAATACCTTTTCTTTCTACTTATATAAAATATCTATTACTAATACTATAGCTTTTATAGCTTTTATATTTAGCTTTAGGTAGATATAGGGATATATCCTTTTTTTATATACCCTTAGCTTTTATTATATAGTAAAAAGTTTGCTAATATAAGGCAGACTCTACTATAGAGTTTAAGAAAGATAACTATCTTAATATATATAACTAAGTACCTAACTATAACCTTATATATATTATCTTTTATAACCTTTTATAATATATTACATAAGCTGTGTATGCAAATAACTTACGTGCAGTATCCTGTATATAACAAAAGCTAAAGGGACTTCTTTAGCTTATAAAGTGTAAAAAGGGAGCTTTTATATATATTATATAGCTATATAAGGTTTTTATATATTTTATAAGCTAATAAAAGGGTTTTATATACTTTACTTTTTTAAAAAGGGATTTTATATACTTTATATAAAGAAAAATAATAAGTTAAGGAATCTTTAGTTAATTTCCTTATTATTAAGCTTTTTTAATTTAAAAAAAGACTTAATAACCTTAGCTTATATACCTTTATTAAGCTTAACTTCTTAGTTTTAAAGAATATCTCTTAAAGCTTTTTAAATTAAAGTATTAATTCTTTTAAAGTTAAGAAATTTTTAGTCTTTAAAATCCTTTTAAAAGTTATAAATTATTTACTTAAGGCTTTAGTTCTTATTATAGTATAGCTAAATATAGTATATAAATATATTTATTTATTAAAATACCCTAGACGGCTAGTAGTAGCCACTATGTATATAAATATATTATTAAGCTTAATAAAAAAGGTAGTATAAAGGTTAGCTAAGTTATTCTAAGTATACTCTTAGTTAAGTAAAATTATATTATAAAAGCTTTTAATAATACTAAATATAGTATTATTATTATTATTATTATTAAATTACACTAGATAGCTTTAGGAGCTATTTTCTAGTACCTTAGCTTATTTATTTATATAGGAAAAACCTTAGAATAGGGAGGAAAACCTATATACTACTATATATCTTTCTATAGTAAGGGCCTTAATATAAGGCCTTAGCAGTTTTAGCGTATAAAATATAATATATTACTAGCTAAGTTAATAGCTATAGTTACTAAAAGGGCTAAAGGAAAATTAATATAGTAGGTATATATAATTTATATATTAAAGATATATAGTTTAAATATATATTAAAAATATTTAGGTATAGTTTAGTTTAGGGCTAATAGAAGTTTATATTAGTTACTTATTTAATACTTTTAGAATATATTATATAGTAGTTTTATATTAAGTAATATATTATTAAACATACTTAATTAGAAATATAGTTATTAATCTAAAGTATTATTACTAATTTAATATAAATAAATTAAGGGTTTAAGCTAAGTTTAAGGTAAGAGTTTATTAGTATTACTATACTTTTATATTTCTATTCTTTAATTTTATAATTAGAACTAACTTACTAATAAGTAATTTAAAGGGTTAGGTTTTTTTTTATAAGTAAAGTCTCTCTTTTTTAAGTTTAAGAACCTTTTTTTTCTCTTTTTTTTTATAATAAAAGCTTAAATTAATAAGTACCCTTTCTTTTTCTTTATAATTCTTAATATAAGCTTAGTTTAAGTCTTTAGTTTTACTAATAGTTTTAAGGAAAGACTATACCTTAATAAATAAATTATAGCTTAATAAGTTATTTTAAGATTTAGCTTAGTTTTAATACTAACCTTTTTAAAGCCTTTAGTAGCAGTAGCCTTATAACTTTTATATTATATAAATAAAAAATCTATAAAAAAGTTACTATAATTAAAAAGGTAAGTTTCTTTTTAAGCCCCTTTTAAGTCTATTATAGCTATTAATTATTTAAATACTAATAGTTCCTATTTTAAGTACTATATAGTAAAGTATAATTATTAAAAGGTAAGTTATCTTAGTTTACTTTAAGTTTAATATAGTTTCTAACTAAAGTAGCTCTTACTTATCTATACCTTTTATTAAATAAAGGTATTGTAAGGTATGCACACCTTATAAGGCGATTGGAGCATACAGCGCCTAGGCGCCTATACTTAGTCACTTATTTAATATATAAAAGCCCTAAGGTATATATAAAAAGACTTAAAGAAGGTAAGCTTTAGTTAATATACTAAATACTATATTACCTTTACCTAGCTACTAATTTACTACTTAATAATTTTAAAGCTTCTCTTAGCTATTTAAAGATAATATAATATCTACTACTTAATAACTAGCTACTATACCTATAAAAAATCTTATATCCCTTAAAGTATTAGTAAACCTTAATTAATCTATAGAAATTCTATAAAAGGAAACCTTTACTATTATTAAGTTTACCTTAACTCTATTTATAATATAAAAGAAATCCTAAGTAATTAAGAAATAAATTATTTAATTAAAAGAACTAAAAAGACTATAGAAATAAGAGTAGAAACTTCTTATTACTTTTTATTAAAAAGGAATTAGTAAAAAAGAGGCTAAAAAATAGTACTCTTTTAATAACTCCTTTAATAATAGTAAAGGTAAAGTTTAAGTTAAAAATATTAACCCTTTAATATACCTTACTAATTCTTAAAAATATAAAATCTAAATTAATAACCTAACCTATACCTTTAATAAGGTAAAATATAAGTTTTACTAAAATTACTAAAAAATCCTTTTTATACTTAACTATATATACTAAAACTATTAGGTAAAATAAAACTAATTCCTTAATAAATAATTAGTAAAATACTAAAAAAAACTTAAAAATAACTAAAAAGAGTTCTAAAAGTAAACCCTAATCTTACTAAGGGATTTTACTAATTATAAAGCTTAAATTATAATTATAATAGAAAATATAAAATAGTAAAATAGCTAAAGCCCTATTAACTTTAGTATTTACCTTAATTCCCTAAAGAAATACTTAAAAAGAGTAAGTAAATAGGCTTAGGCTCTTTTATTTTTTATTAAGTTATAACCTAAACTTTAAAATTATATTAACCTTTATATATTAATTATAAGGAAAATAAAAGAGAAAGTTATCTAAATTACTTAGTAATTTTAAGATATAATACTATTATAGTATAAACATAAGATAGATACTAAAGGCAATAATAAGTATATAAAAGGGCCTTACTATTAATAAAATTAATTTATATAAAGTTAGTAGCTATTATATATACCTTTAGGACCCTTAACTTCTATTATTAGGTTAAACTATAATTAAGTCTATAATTAGCAAAAATATTATAACTATAGTAGTATAAGTTACCTTTACTATAACTATAATTAATTAGTAAAAAACCCTCTAAGCTATTTAAAAAACACTAACTAGTAGAAATAGCTACCCTTACTTTTACTAGGTTTTAATTCCCTATTAAGTAATAATTCTATACCTTTATTATAATTTAGGGCTAAATTACTACCTATACCTTTATAAATCTTAATACCTACTTTAATATAAATATTATTAATATAGAATTTATAAAGTAATAAGGATTTTATAAAAGTAATATTAAACCCCTTAAAATCTAAGCAATTAATATACTAACTATGCCTAAATATAGCATTTACTAAGTGCCTATAAATATTACTAACTTATAAAGGTACTAAAAGAATTTAACTTTATTATATATTATTATTAATAAAGACTTAAGAATATAAAGAAGTCCCTTACTAATTAAGATATATACTTTATTTAAAAAATATATATATTTATTAATATAGACTTAATAATAGTAGTTTAAGATTATATATACTAACCTTTTACTTATATCTTTTTATTATTTCTTTAAAAAGTACTATAATAAGGCTATTATATATACTATTTAAAGTATTTAAAATAATAGATTTATAAAACTAAAAGATAAGGTATAAGTATATAATAATTAAACTTTAAGTAATATACTTTTAGAACTCTATATATTTTTAAATATCTTTAGCTTAGAAAAGGTAAATATATTACTATTTAAAAAAGATACTAACTATATAATTAACTTATAATTTAATACTACCCCTTTTTATAGCTTTATTTACCCTTTATTCTAATATAAGCTTATAATTCTAAGGGAATACCTTAAGGAAAACTTAGTAAATAGCTATATATAACTATTAAAAAGCTTAGCTAAGGTACCTATTCTATTTATATTAAAAAAGAATAGCACTTTATAACTATATATAAACTATTAAGATATTAATAAGATTATACTAAAGAATTGCTATATTTTACTCTTAATAGTAAAAATACTTAATTAATACTAAGGAGTGTAGTTTTTTATAAAAATTAATATTAAGGATATATACTATTATATTTAAATTAAAAAAGGGAATAAGTAGAAAATAGTATTTTATACTTAATATAGTTATTATAAGTACCTTATTATACCCTTTAAACTAACTAATACCTTAGCTATATTCTTAAACTATATCTACTAAGTATTATAAAGGCTAGTTAATATAATTTATATAGTATATTTAAATAATATCTTTATTTTTTTAAAAACCTAAGAAGAGTATACTAACTATATTTAATAAGTCTTAAAAAGGATAAGAGGTATTAAGCTATATATAAAGCCCTTTAAGTATGCTTTTTATTAAGACTTTATAAAATTCCTAAGGTTTATTTTATTAGTTAATAGTATTTTAATAAACTAAAAGTAAATAAAAATAATTTAAGAGTAAAAAAAGCTTAAAACCTTTTATAATATTTAAGTCTTTTTTAGATTTTATAACTTTTACTAATAGTTTATATACTAATACTTTATTATTATAATACCTCTTAATATATTAATAAAGGGAAGCTAAAGGGGTATTTAAATAAGGAAATTTATATTTAAAGAAAGTAAATAATTAATACTTAACTAACTAAAGACTACCTTTTAATAAGTATTACTACTATAATATTATAACCTACTAAGCCTAATTTATATTAAAACTAATATATTTATATTTACTATAATAAGCATTATCTCTTAGCTAAATAATAAGGGGTAATATTATTTTATTATATTTTAGTTTTAAAAGTTTACTAATATAAATATAATTATAATATAGCTAACTAAGAGTTATTTACTATAGTTAAGTTATTTAAATATTAGTAATACTATATTAAAGGTATAGTAATACTAATAAAGGTCTTTTTAAACTACTATAACCTATAAATATTTATAAGCTAAAGTAAACTAAATAGCTAATAAGTAAAATAGTATATATTTCTTAGCTTATTTAACTTTATAATTAAATATAGGGTAAGAAAGAGTAACCTTACTAATATACTATTAAAATAGTTTAATTATAAAAGTAAAAAGCTAATAAACTAAAAGATATTACTAAAGTTATAAAAAAGGCTAGTATTAAAAGATATAGCTAAAACTATACTTAAGTGTATAAAAGAGTATAGTAAAATACTTTTAAAAATAAAATTAGTTTTAGCTAAAAGGAAAGGTTTAATAAGGCTAAACTCTATTACTTAAGGGGCTAAAGTTACTACTAAAATACTAGCTAAATAAAGGTTAAAATTTAGTAATTTTAAGAATAAAGTTACTTAAGATTAATATATTAAAGTTAAAAAGATTTAAGAGTTTATTAAGTCTTTTAATCCTTATTTAGTAAATATTTATAAGCCTTTTATTAAAATACTTTTAAAAGCTTAAAAGTAGAACTTAAACTTATAAAAAATAGCTAAAGGTAAGTTTATAGTAATTTTAAAGAGAAAGGTAGGGATATAATAATATAATATAAGTAGCCTTTTATTATATAAAAAATAGGTAGTTGTTTTATAAAAGCCTATTTTATAATAAAAGCTTTTATAGCTATACTATAATAATTTATTAGTTAGTTATTTTAGAATTAATAAAACTATAAAGCTTTTAAAAAGATTATACTATTAGCTAGTAATAAAGTAAGTAGTAATAAATTATATATTTAGTTATAGTATATACTAAAGAGTTATTATATAAAGGTATTACTTATATAGCTAGCTAAAATTACTACTAATTCTTAGGTAACTATAGGTAAAAGTGTTAATAAACTTTATAATTAAATTACTAAAAGTATTAAGTAAAAATAGCTACACTAATATAATACTAGTAATTATAAACTAATATACTAAGTATACTATTTTCTTACCAGCTACTATAAATATTAATATAGTAAAACTTATAGAAATTTTTTACTATAAAATAAAATTATAATTTAGTGCTATAAAGAGCGTAATATTAAACTAAAGTAGTATATTTATTAGCGCCTTTTAAAATAATTTATATTATTACTTATAGATAAAAAAAAGGCTTTTAATAGTATTTTACTTATAAACTAATAGCTAAATAAAATATACTAACTAAGTATTAAAACACTACCTATAATACTTTATAAGTAAAAACTAAGTAATATAGCCTTTATTACTATTATAAGTATAATTTACCTATAATAATACTATAAACTAAATAATAAAGCTAATACTAAATTATATACTATTTAGGTATTATTTAAAGTTTTACCTAAATATTAGAAATAATATACTAAAGAAAGGTATTTTAAAGGTAAAGGTATATATAAAGAAACTATATAAAGTTTAGAATAAATTAGTAAAAATATAATAAAGAGCTATAGAAGTATAAATAAATTATTATAATAAAGAATACTAATAGATAATATTTTAAAAGGGAGATATAGTACTATTATTTATAAAGAATATTAAGATAAAGTAAATAAAAAGAAAGCTAAACCTTAAATACTTAGGACTATTTTAAATATTATATACTATTAGTAAATAAGTATATTAACTAAAACTACTAAAGAAGTATTAAAGGCTATATAATATATTCTATATTTACTTATTAAAATTATAGAAAGACTACTAAAATAGTAGTAATAAGTTAGTAATCTTTAACTTAAAAGAGAAGAAAAAGAATAAATATAAAGTAAAAGAAATATAAAATAAGAAAATAATTAATAAAGAAACCTATTACTTAGTAAAATAAAAGAGTTAGCTTAGTAAATATAACTAATAAACTATAAAGAAGAATATATATATACCTTAGCTTATAGTAGTATATAAAAAAAAGAAAATAAAGACTAAGTAATATTATAGTAAAATATAAGTAAAAAGTTAATAAACTATTTTTTTTTTTCTTATATATAAAAAAAAAAAAATAATAACTATAAAACTACACTATAATATAGGTATTTTAATAGAGAATAAGTTCTATATATTAGTAGGTAAGGGATTTAGAGCAGTGCTATTAAGTATAAATACTATATAGTTAGCCTTTAACCTAATTACTGCTATAGCCCCTTAATATATTTATATAATTATTATAGCCTAAACTATATACCCTACCTTATTAAGATAAAGGTAAAGAACTTAGGTTAATTACTAAGTTTTATACTACTCTTAGTAATTCTCCTAAGAAAATATAAGTAAAAGAGTATTAAAAATAGAGTAATATACTTATAAAATTCTATAAAAGAGAGGGGAAATATATTACTTATACTTACTAATAGGCTATAGTATAGCTTTTAAAAGTAATTTTAATAGCTTAGAAATATTAATAAAGGACTAAAAAGAAGGGAGTAAAATATATATATATAAATAGCCTTCTTAGTGTTAGTAAGACTATATACTAACTTATAAGCCTAATTTATATAGTTAAAATTATATAAAAAAATAAAGGAAAGCTTACTAAGCGCTTACTAAGTTTTCTTTATAAAAAGATAATAGCTTATATTACTATCTTTCTTATTATTATCTTTATTACTATTACTTAAAGCTTACTACTTAGTTATAAACGCTTTAAGCTAATTATATATTTATAGAAGATCCTTTTAGTCTCTCTATATTATAATAAGCACTTATTAAAATATAAGTAAAAATCTATAAAAGTAATAATAATTACTTACGCTTAAATAAGTATTATTTTATTTATTATACTATATATAATAGCTAAATATCTAAAGTTTTCTATAAATAATTAAAAAGAGATAAAAGGTATAGTTAAGTAGTACTAAAGTAAAAGTAAAAGAGGGGCTTTTTATAAAATTCTTATATTATATATATATATAATATAAATATATATAAGTTTAAAGGTAGATAATATATATTAATATATTAATAATTTATTAATAAAAAACTAATGTATTATAATAATATTATAAAAAATATATATATTAGGAATATAAAAGAGTAAAGGAAGTAAAGGAGTAAATATAGTAAAAAAAAGGAGGATATATAATAGCTTAATATAACTAGTAATTTAGGATTATTTATTTTCCTTTCTTTTATTATAGTTAAATTAAACTATAAATAGCTATAAACCTACTATAGATTATATAAAAAAGTAGAAATAATACTAAACTAAGGAGGTAATTATAGTATAATAATAATATAATATATAAGGTGTGTGTTAAGGGATATTAATAAGTAATATATTAGTTACTAAGGATATTAGCCTAAGAGAGGGGGTAATTATAAGGTATATATACCTTATAAGGTAATTAAAGTATATAGCGCCTAGGCGCCTACGCTTAGTTACCTATTTAATATATAAAAGCCCTAAGGTATATATAAGAAGACTTAGAGAAGGTAAGCTTTAGTTAATATACCAAATGCTATATTGCCTTTGCCTAGCTACTAATTCGCCACCTAATAGGTATAAGCTTTCCTTAATTTTTAAATAACCTATAATAATAAAAATAAGAATAATTTAGAATCCCTATTTAATATAAGTTTACTTTAGTTCTATATCTATCCCTACTTAGCTAATATATTATAGTTTAAAGTATACTAAAAAGTTTAAAAAACTACTTAGCGCTTAGTTAATACTAAGCTAAATATAAATTAAACCCTTACTATAGCTAAGGCAGTCTTTAAGGGTTTTAAGTAAAATATACTAAGCTATATAAGATATTTAGCTATAGCTATAAAGTAAACTAATACCTTATTAGTAATAATAGCTATAGTAGTTATAGAAGGGACTTTAGCTAAAAATAGTAAAGAAAAGGGAGAGAGAGTAAAGAATAAAGGTAGAATAAATAAAAAAAAAGGGGGTTTAAAAGAGAGGTTAAAGGCTTTTTAAAGCTATAATAGAATTTAAAGGCACTCTTAAGGCTGCTCTTAAGGCACTTAAAGTGTCTTTAATAGTTACTTTCTTTTTTACTTTATAATTTCTATAAATAAATAAATTAAGCGTTTATAGCTTAGTTTTAATATAGCCCCCCTTTACTATCCCCTTATATATTTATAATTATTAGTCTTTATATAGTAAATATATAAGCTCCTTCTTATTTATACCCCTCTCTCCTCTTTACTAAGCCTATTATAAGCCCCTTTTTCTTTTATATAGTTAATTTCTTATTATTTTTAAAGTATAAAAGCTAAATAGTATTAAGGGAGTTAGCTAATATTAAGTATTTATTAAGTAAGGTATCTTACTAATTTAAGTAAGTTAAGGGCTATATAAACATCCCTTTAATCCTATATTAGTTTTATATTAGTATTTATAAGTTAAAAATAGTTATATTTTAAGTATTATATAATTAAATATTAGTAGTCCTTCTCTTTACCTTAGTAGTAGTATATTAGTAATTTTACTTTAAGAATATAGTAGTTATAAAAAAAGTAATTAAAGCTAATCTTTTTTATATATATTTAAATAAAGGCTATTAATTTAAATTTAGTAAAATAGTAGTAAAAGTAAATAACTTTTACCTTAAAGTAAAAGTTAAGGTTCTATTTAGCTATATACTAGTCTTAATATAAATTATAAATAAAGGCTTTAGTTTTATTCTTATATTACTTATTTTTTTATTCTTTTTTTAGTTTTTAGCTTAAGCTAAAAGCTTTAAAATTAAAAAAAAGATAGTTTAAAAATAGCTTATAATTTATAACTTATATTTACCTTTAATAAATTGCTTAATAGTAAAGGTATATTATTATTATAGTATATATAATATAGATCCTTATTATTATACTATTTATTTTAATATATTTATAGTATTACTAAACTTAATAGTTAAGGTAAAGGTTAAAGAATAGTATTATTATCTTAGTCTTAAGTAAGGTTTATAGTATTACTTTATAAGTACTTAATACTACTTAAAAGCACTTAATTTATTTTATAATAAATACTTTTATAATACTTTTAGCTATATTACTTTATTTAATAAAGGTATAATATATACCTATACTATATATAATAAGGCTTTATATAACCTATATATATAAGAGTTTTAATTTCTATAGTAAGCACCTTTATATAAATACTATAAGTATAGTAAGAGCTAGCTATTAATATATAAGCTTTTTTATAAGCTATTTTTAATATACCTTCTACTATAGCTTATAGTATACTTAAACTCCTAAGAGGTATATAGCTTATATTAGCTAAATTATAGTATTATTAAGCTAAACCTATATTATATTTAATTATCTTTTTTTAGTAAAATAAATAAGTTTACTTTTTTAAAAATAGAATTAAAAGCTAAATTTTTAAAACTATTTTTAGTAAACCTTTTAAGTAGTTTTAAGGCATTTTTATATCTCTTTTATTATATATTTATATATTAAAATATTTATATTATTTAAGAATCTAAAAACTAAAGTAAAGTAAACTATTTTAAGTTTTTTATATAAAAGTATAATATATAATAAAAATAGTATTAAAGATATAAAGGACTTTTATAAAACCCTTATAAATATAGGTTAAATAGTAGCTATTTTACTTTTAAATATTAAATAGGCTTTTTATTTATTAATAAAAGCTTAAGCTTACTATACTATTTATATAAATAATTTAGTAATAAGTATTATATATATTAGTTATTTATAGTAAACTATATTAAAAGCTATAAAGATATTTAATTAAAAGAGTAATATAGTTTTATTATAATACTATACTATTTTTATAGCTTTTATTAAAATACTAAGGGCTATCTTAATAAAGTAGTTTACTTTATTACTTATTTAAAAATTAAAAAGAGTGCCTTCTTTTTTAAATATATAAATAATTTATACTATTACTATTACTTTAAGGATTTTATTTATTATACTTAAAAAAGAAATAAAACACTATACTTTTATATATTATATCTTTAAAAAGGTTTTCTTAGGCTTATATAAAATAACTACTTTAGCTTTTTAAAATAGTTTTAAGTAGTATTTAGCTTAATAATATATATTAAAAAGGGTAGCTAAAGTATAAGTTAAAAGTTTACTATATACCTTTAAAAACTTAGCTAAAAGCTTATTAAATTTAAGCACTTTTTAGTTTAGTAGCTATTTAAGAATATTATAGATTTTATTTAATATAAATTTATCCTTATTAAAAAACGCTATAAAATTAAGGTAAATATTAAGGTTATTTAAAAGGTTGTTTATTCTTACTATAAATATTAGAAAAAACTAATTAAAAAAAGCTTTAGCTTTACCTTAATAAGTATATTATTATTAGTCTGGCTGGTATTATATATAATAAAAAGGGGTGATAGAAAAGGGTTTAATTTAGCTTGTTTATAAAGGTTCTAAGCTAGCTTAGAAGGTTGGAAAAGGCAGGAAAAGTGGTGGTGTTATTAGCCCACTTTTCCCCTTAAGTGTAGCCCTATATTTATAGGGATGCACCTAATAAGAGCGCTGCTCTTGCTTTTATTAATCTGCTTAGGCTCTGCTAAGGTTCTCCTATAAGGGGGTAATTCTAATACTTATAAATTCTCTCTTTTTTAAAGAAGAGGAATTATCTAAAGAGTAGCCTAAAAAATAAATAAAATTTAAAGTATTTACTTTTATAAAAAGGCCTTTAATTAGTTAGCTTTATGCTAAACTAATTCTAAGCTGCTTTAACTATAAAAAACACTATATATATATATAACCCCTTTAATCCCGCTTATTAGGCTGCTTCCCTTTTAACCTATCCTTTTACTTATATTTTAGCTTTATTTATATTAATAAAGCCCTTAAGAGCCTTATTTAGCATTACCTTTATTATTAAGTCTGTAATATTATCTTCC
>SRPV01000012.1:0-78140 GCA_018360135.1 Claviceps sorghi | reverse complement strand
CCCCCCCCCCCCCCCCCCCCCCTTTAATATCCTTTTATCTATAAGCTAAAAAAAAAAATTGCTACCCTCCTATAATAAAGCGTTATAAGCAGTAGTAAGGCATTAGTTAGCTTAGGGTTTGCTATTAGGTGTCTTCTTATAGTAATAGGTATATAGGGATATATACTCCTAAGTAGGCTAAAGGAGTAGGACTTAGCCTATACTATCCTAAGTATTGCTATTTTATAGCTTAAAGGACTTATAATTGCCTTAGGCTGCTTTATCTATAGCTATATCCCTTAAGTAGCTAAAGCTGCTTAATAATAGCAGTAGGTTAATTCTATAGGTGTATTTAAAGGCGGAGATAAATATATAGCTAAGGTAGGGTATATTATCTTAATAGCCTATTAGGTACGTGATTTTAGTTTATATTCTCTAGTAAAAGGCGTATTGCTTAATAATAGCTTAGTATACTATATACTTAGTATAGGAGTTAACCTTATATAGCGTATTAAAACCTAAGATATTAACATAGAACTTAATAAACTATTAGTAGATTGCTATTTCTAAGCATTAAAGGGCAGCTATAGTAGCTTCTTAAAGTTCCTTATAAGTCCCTTAGTATAATAAAGGAGGGTTTACCTTAAAAAGATAGCCTTCTCTAGGGTAGGTAAGGGAGGCTATAGCTATAAAGCTAAAGGCAAACTTATTACTAATATATAACTTAGTATATTATACTACTAACCTTATCTTATTATAAACTAATTAAGTATATAAGAAAATTAACTTATTAGTTATAGACTTATTATAGGTAGGGAAGTTACTTTAGGAGGTTAGAGCGCTAAGGTAGCTATTACTAGCACTATTAAGTTTAGCTTAAAAAGCAAAAAAGGTATAGATACTTTTATTATAATAGGGTATAGTAGGTTTTAAATGTTTATAGAGCGACTCTACCTATATAATACTATCTATAATTTTACTCTATTTATTGTTAGTAATAGCCTATTTAGCAGTCTTACTAATAGGGCCTTATAATTAGATTAGGGCCTTTATATTAAGTTCCTTAATGTATTAGTTAAACTCTCTATTAATATATATAGTGCTAGAACATTAGTGTTTATAGAATAGATATTAAATATAGTTAAGTAGCTACGCTTAGTAAAGTCTGCCTACTAGTATATAGCTAAGGTCTTTAAAGCATATAAGCTTATATATAGTTATATCTTAATATATATAAACATTACTAGCTACACCTACTCTTACTATAGTATTATAGGGGTTGTAGTAGTAGCTATTATAGTGCTAAATTAATTTAAGTATAAACTAATAGTAAGGGTCTTACCTAATAATAGCCTAGTAGTTCTCTATACTATTAGTATAGGGTTTAAAGCTACATCCCCTTTATAATAAAAGAAAAAGGACAAAAGGAAAATAAAGAAAAGGGGTAGGAATAGAAAGGATAGTTAATAAGGACTAGTAATAATAAGGAAGGAAGGTTATAGGGCGTTATTATAAAAGATAGAAAGGAATAAGGCCTTGCTAAAAGGATAAAGGTTTAATAGCATAAAAGGCTTTTACTTTTGCCTTACCTTTACCTTACTCTGCTATTATATAATGTAACTAGTTTTACTACTAGGTTTAATAGTATAAAAGGCTCTTACTTTTGCCTTACCTTTGCCTTACTCTGCTACTATATAATATAATTGGTTTTACTACTAGTAAATATAATTATATCTTATTTATAGTAGTTTAGCTAAACCCCTTAGTTTTTTTTTTTTTTTTTAATACTTTTATAGCCCTTTATATATAATAAGTGTATAATATAATAAAAAAAATCCTGCTAGCCTCTCTAACATAGCCTATCCTATATACTTAACTAATATAAATGCCTTACTTAATGCTATCCTTAACTATATTAACTATCCCCTACCCTCCCTTTCTTTTAATACTATAACTATAGTTTAAGATATATATATTATACCTATAGCTAGCATATTAAAAGGACTCTTATTTAATAAAGGTTATATTACTAAACTCTACCTTTTGCTTTATCTTAGTAATAAGTGTAGCTTTATATACTAGCTTAACGCTACTACTAAAATACTAAGTTAGTATTAAAGGGTTTATAGCTATATATAGGTTACCCTAACCTTAACCTAAGCTAAACTATTCCTTTATTAAAACTTACTATAATATAGTTATTAGTATTAAGGTAATAGTATTAACACTATTTAAATGTTAAACTGCTACACCTATTAGTATATATACTTTATATAGTTAATAATAGGTAGCATAGTATTTATAGGGGTGCTACCTATATTTATAGCTAGCCTACCTTATCCTTAGCCTTAACCTTTGCCTCTATCTCTACCTTTAGTCCTAAACCTACCTTAGCCCCTTTTATTAGGTATATAGTCTACTTATCTACCCCCTTAAGTAACTAAGATACCTTTATTATAATTAAGGTTATAAATCTATAGGCCCTTTTAACCCTTAGCAGCTATATAAGGCATCTTTAAGTAAAATTAGCACCTATTTAGTAGTAAGAACTCTATTATAAACCTATAAAGGATTATAGTATAAGAGAGGTATTTCTTAGTAAATAGGTACTACTTTAACAAAAGGCCTAACTTATTTAGCTTAAGGGAAAACATTATAGCGCTAGCTAATAAGGCTATAGTTAGGCTAAGGTATATTAGGTTATTTAGCCTATCTTAGCAGCTTTTAATAAACTACTAAAATAGGTTGTTACTCTTATGCCTTAGATACGTTATAAGCCTATTAGTATTATAGCTATAAGGTATAGTAAAGATTAATTAAGTAAGTAGTAGTAGATTAAATATAAAAGGGATAGTAGCTTTTAAGTAGAAAGGCTAGTGTTATTTAATAAAGAGAAAGAAGTAAGTATTATAAATTAGTTATAAAAGATAAGCCTTTTATAACTACTACTATTCTATATATTTAGGATAGGCATAATCTTATATAAAGTCTGCTATAAAGCTAAAGGACTATAGCTTAGCTAGTACCTATATACTAAATAGGTAACCTATTACCCTTTAGTAGCTTATTACTATAGCTTAACCTAGTAGTAATAATATAAGATAGGTATATACCTAGGTAAGTATATAACCTAAGCTAAGGTAATAATAATAATAGGTATAAGGTATAATAGCACTAATAAGGCTAAATTAAGTAAGGCAATTAGGTAATAGTAATAAAGGAAGTAAGTATAGCTAAGTGCTAATAATAATAGTAGGGGTAGGTAAAGTGCGCTAATTAATAACTATAAATAAAGTAAGGCTAGCTAAGTAATAATAATAAAAGCAATATTAGTAAGTTACGTAGGTTAATAATAATAATAAAGGCAAGGTAAGCTAAAGCTAATAATAATAATAATAGTAAGGTAGGTAGTCTATAGGTATAAGGCTATGTAATATTAATAGCCTTACAATAATATATAGTGTAGTAGACAGTAAGTAGGCTTAGGGCAATAGCATATATATAGTATTTTTCTATAAAAATAGCTTAGCTAGCGTCTATTTACTTTAATATTAATAATAAGTATCTACCTATATAAGTGCCTAGGTATATAGTTATGCTACGCGGAATTATACACTAAGTACTGCCACCTATTATCGCACGTTTCAACCTATATATCATCCTCTAAATCGTTCTATGCATCGTCCTCTGCATCGTTCTATATATCGTCCTCTGCATTATCCTCTACATCGTCCTCCGCATTATCCTCTGTATTATTCTCTATAAGACGCTAGTTAGGGTTAACCTATATACACATACTTAAGCAACTTATTAGCGTTATTATTTAATAGGGTAGTAAGGAGGGTTAAGGGGGATAGAGGGTAGGGTTGCTATTATATAGCTATTACTAAATCCTTATATAATTCTTCTATAGTTACTATTTTAACTAGCTTATCTAAAAGGGTCTTTTATAGTAAGGCTAGCTAATAGCTGCTATTAGTAAAAAGAATAAGGTTTCTATTTAGAAAGGTTAAATTATTATCTCTGCCTCTATCCCTATTTTAAGGTATATATTAGGTTAGTAAGCTTATAAATAGAATAATTAAGAAAAGGTAATTAATAAAGTAATTAAACTTACTAATATAGTATAGATATTTGCCTAAGCAGCACTATATATATTTAATAATATTAAGGCGTAGTATATAGAGTATTATAATATAGTAAAGTGCTGTATATAACTAGCTATAAACTAATTTCCTATCCTATAAGCTAGGCAGTAAGGTTAATATAATGTGGCTAAATAGGTATAAATATTGCCTAAGATAGGTAAGTTTATATATAAGGCATTTTATAATAAAACATATTCTATAAGGGTTGTAGTTAATGTATTACTAAACTAATATATTTATGTCCTTATATAGTTGTATAAGGTTAACGCACTTATTAAACTTAATAAAGAATTAATAGTTAGTTTAGAGAGGTAGCAAGAGGTTAGTATAAAACTAAATAGGCATCCTTTTTAGGATTAGATTAAGGCATTAGGTTTATTCTATAATAAATAATGCCTAAGGGGGGGGGGTTTTTAGTTGCTAATAGTAGATAAAGGAAGGAAGTGTAGGAAGGAAGTGTAGGAAGGGGAAGGCGTGCTAGGTAGGCTTAGGGTTTAAATGCCTATATATAGACAGCTATTAATAGCTAGCGGCTAGGCAGTTTAGTAATGCTAAACTAGCAGTATAGTTAGCGTAGGTTGCGGAGGGATTGTTAACTTTATTATTTAAGTAACTAAACTAACGACCCTATTATATAGGGATGTAGCTATAAGGCAACTTAACAACTATAACGCCGCTTAGATTATGTAATATAATCTAAATAGATTTAGCTAGGCATAGACCTTACGGCCTACACCCCTAAGGGCTTATAGCGCTCTATATATAGGGGCTAATAGTATTATAATAGCACAATAGCAGTGCCTTTAATAAAATACAGTACTTAGTTATATTTAAGTCCTATAAGCTATATCTAGGTACCTAAGTAAGTAGGCTAACTACCTATCTAAGTACTTTAAGTAGGTAGGTAGCTATAGTAGCCACTCCTTAATATAGCTAGGATAAGTAGTAATTATCTTTACCCTATTAGTTATAATATCTATCTTATATACTATTCTATAGTAAAGCAGTAATATAGTTATCCCTACCTTTATTAACCCTCCCTTAGCTTACCTTACTCTTAATGCCTGCTGCTCCTTAATTACCTATTACAGATTAGTAACCTAGTTTCTCCTATTCTAAACTTAGTTAACCAGTTATTATTCATTATATTATTATTGTCTTTATTGTTGTCTTTATTGTTGTCGTTATTGTTATTAGCATTAGGCGCGACGCTCTCCTTAACCCTGCCCTTAATTTCTATTGTCTTATACAGCTCCTTAATTATCTTCTATTAGCCCCTCTTTAGTCTCTCCTTAACTAAGTTTAGCTACTTTAGCGCCTTCTTATAGTCTAAGTTTATCTATTACTTAACATTTTCTACCTCTATTATAATATTAGGAAGCAGCTAGCTATATAGCTCTTCTACTAGTAATAATATAGCTTTCTTAAGGTTGTTAAACTATAGTATACTTAACTTTACTACTTAGATAATATATAGGATAATATAGCCTATATTCTATTTATAAAATTCCTAGGTAGCAATATTATTATTCTTAACTATAAAGATAAGCTTTAATAAGTAAAATATAATATAGCTAATATTATATATAAAGGGGCTATTAGGATTATAGGCAGTAGGTATTATATACTTTATTACTACCTATACTATTTAGTTAAATAGCTAGCTAAAGTATAGCTGCTATAGCTTATAGATTAGCATCTCCTTATATAAGCTATCCACCTACTTAGGCACTATAGTATTAATTTATAGCTATATTATCCACTTTTAAAGCATAAGCCTCTCTTAGTAGTTATAGAAAGTGTTAATTACCTTAATAATATACTAAGTAATAGGCCTTTTTTAGCTAAGGTAATAAAGCCTTACTATAAACTATTTAAAAACCTATATATTAGTATAAAAGTTTACAAAAATGCCTATATAGTATAACGTCTATAGGTTAATACTAAAGCTTATAATAAATATACTAGCTATAAACACACTAAGCCTTAAATTACTATTAGTAAAGTTATATATAGCCTTTTGCTTTATATTAAACTTATTAGTGCTCTATATAGTATATACTATTAGCCTATAAAACTAAATAAGACTATATAGTCTCTTAATAGTAGGCAGTTAGTAGGGATAGTACTTAGGTATAAGGTATTATATATGCTTATATTTAAATTATAAGGAGGTTATAGAATATAAGCACCTTCTTCTTTTACCTTATAATATACTAGTGTAAGAGCTTAACTATACGCCCTTTAATAGGACTTACACTAGTAAGGTAGAATAGCTAGCAAGGGGAGTCTCTAGGGTTTATAATAAATAGGTTGTTATTTATTAATATTATAAATAGTTTAAGGCTGTTATAAAGGTTTATTATTATAAGCTCTTAGCACTCCTTAGTGCTAAACTAAACCTTATTCTTCCTCTTACTACGCTTTTTAGTAATATTATTTTTATAGCTTATAGGCGTAATGCTTAATTATAGGATAGCAGCATTGCTATTTATAAACCTAGATATAAAGCTAGCATCTTAGTCTGTAGCAATAGTAACTATAGCGTTCTTAATTATATTAATAAAGTAGGTGTTATAAGCAACTATAGCGCCTTCTTAGAATAATATAAAGTTACGCTATAGCCCCTTACTATTCTCTATAATACTAGCCTCCCTAGCCTAAGTAAAGGCAAAGAGTGTAGTAAAAGGGGTATTAATAAGGGGTATAAATATATTTTTCTTTATTCTTAAGCTATAATTCCTAGCTATATCTCCCCTACTATAAAGGTATACAACCTCCTTATAGTAAACTATTTATATTAAAAGTTAAAGAGTAGGGAAGGTAATGTTTACCTACTCCTTACTTTAGCAGGCAGTAGCGTAAGTCCTAATATCTAATAACCCCTTAATAATAACAGACTAAGTTAACTAAAAGAGGTAGAAGTTAGCCTTTATAGCCTAAGTAACAGTCTTACTAAACTTAAACTAATCCCTAATATTACAGAATATATTAAGTATAAGGAGTAAGTATATCTACTAAATTAGGACACCCTTCTTATAAAAGTCCCGCACCTTTTACTTAGTTATAGTCTCTATAAGAAAATTATTATATAGGATACTAGTAGGTATCTTTCTACTACCCTTATTCTCCTCCTCCTTCTCCTTATATAAGCTGCTAAATAGGTTGTATAAGTTATCTTAAAGCATCCTCCTTTATTTATCTAATAGGTTATCTTTAATAGCATAAGCTAGCTCCTTACTATTAATTCTAATTAGCTTAAATATAAAACATATAAAACTAACAACATCTTAGTTACTAAATAAAATAGGTATATTAGACACTTATATCCTAATCCTCTTCTTAATTATATATATATATTTGTTATACACATTAGTATATCTTTAGTAAATATAGGCTTTATTATATATAATAAACTTAAATTAATAGTTACTTATTAATAGTTCCTTCTACTTATAGATAATTAGGTTGCCTTTAGGCGTTACCTTCTTATTATACTCTACTACCTAGTACTAACGCTTACTAAGCTTAAATATAATATATTTTAGCGTAATATTCTATACGTTCTCCTTCTTTAAGCTAGTAGTATTAGGGTTTTTACGCTAAACTTTCTTCCTTAGTATAGCTATATAGGTAATATAGTATAGCTATTATTTCCTATTAGTTATAGTATTAATATCTATCTCTTTATTTACTACTTTATTAATAGCGCCTACTTCTATATTACTATTAGTATCCTTAGGTTTATTTTTAAAGATAAACTAAGACTTAATAGACTAAACTATATAATAATGGAATATCTTATATATTATAACTATAATAGTATAGCTAGTTTAGTCGCTTAGGTTAGCTAGCAATAGTCTTAGTATAAGTAGGGAGCTATTGCTATAGCTATATATACTACGCCTACTAATATAGGTATAGGTAAAGACTAAGGGGGGGAGGGGGGCCTTACCTTATAATTATTATTAGCTGCTATAAAGCGCCTTATAAGCTAATAGAACTTAAGCGTTATTAGGTGCTTTACACTATTCTCCTTAGCTAGCGTAACCTTCTTATAAAATATATATATAGTAAGGTTTAAAAAGTATTATCTTACCTCCTTTATAGTTTAAATAATAACAGAAACTAGTGTAATAATAAGTATAGAGTAATAGTATTAGTAATTATTAATTCCCTACCTATTACATTTAATATTAGCGTTTTAGATATTAATAATCTTTAGTATAATTATAGTCTTACTAAGGCCTATATTAAGGTTAAGACTTATTAATACACTAGCCTTTACCTTCTCCTTAAGCTACGCTAAGTTAGCTACCTAATAAGGGAGTAGGATATAGCTATTTTTAAATATATTTATAGCGTATATAGCTAATAGCTACAATAGTGTAATTAGATCTTTTAACTAAATAGGTTCCTATAGCTAAAAGTTTTAGATATAAAACTTAATAAGGAAGTTAGTGTAATAAAGGTCTACTATACGCTATATATATCTTATTAGCTAGCCTACTATAGTAAGATTTATATCCTTTTTCTTAGCCTTAGTTATTACCTTTTTAAAGTATATTATATCCTTAACTATAGCTATATATAAGTTAATATACTAACTATAGAGTATATTAGTAAAGCTTATTCTCTTTATCTCTATATACTTATACTATTCCTTTACTATCTCCCTTAGGTTATATTAGCTTTATTTAAGTTATTTTAGTAGGTTATACCACTCCTTTTTGTTAATAGGACCTTAGTAGGCTATAGGTATAGTACTAAAGGCATTCTTAAATAGGCTATAATACTATTACTTACTAATAGTAAAAATATAGTTAATAACTATAGTATAGTCTTTATTTTAAACTATTAGTTAGTAGTTTAAATATTCCCTTATTGCTTTAGTAAGTAAAATCTTATTTTGCTACTCCCTTTCTAAGTTAAAGGTATATAAATAAAATGCCTTATTATTATTTCCTACCTTATTAAACTTAGTCTTAAGGCTTAGGAAGTAATAGCTTATAAACTTAAAGGCATTAGGCTTATATAGTTTATTTAGTTCTAGCTATAACTTTTTTAATTTAATATAGTAATAAATAGTAAGAAGGATAAGCGATATAGCATAGCTAAAGTCCTCTTTAGCATAGGGCTTAGCTTATACTAGCTTCTTACACTAAGGGGCCCCCTTAATATATAACACTAAAGTAAAGTACTAAGGGGCGTAGGTAATATTAAGAGCTATACTAAAGCAGCGTCTGCTACTTAATTAGTTCTTTAGGTTGTTTAAGCTAAACCTAAGAAGCTAGAATATAAACGCAATAAAGCTATATTTAACACTAAATATACTAGGATTTTCCTTTATTACTAAGCTAAGCCTTAATATAATAAAAAGGAAGAAGGGTGTATAAAGGTCCTAGTAAAGAATATCTACTAGGTTTATAATATAGCTAACATCTGCCTTAGGAATTATTAGAGCTTTAAAGGGCAAAATCTTCTTAAGTAATTACCTAATATTTATATAATATACTGCCTTAAGCAGTATAGAGATCCTATCTAATAATAAGGCGTTAGTTCTTACAGAATTAGCGTCCTATGCTATTAACATAAGTTAGTATATATCTATAATATAGTCTCTATCCTTAAATTTGCTATTTATTATATATAGCTAATAGTATATTATATATAGGACTATATAGTGTTAGTAGGTATAATCTTTAGGACTAAGTTATATTTATAATAGTTAAGTTAACCCTTATATATATAGCAGCGCCTTAGTATATATAAAGGTATTAAAAAATAATAGGACCTAGTAAACAGATAGTAGGTAACTTACTAACTTCTTCCACGTAGTAGTATATATTATTAATTAATATAAATTAGTTATAATATATATATATCCTAACTATAAAGTTATAGGAACTATAGATAGTTGTTTTAATATTAACGCTAATTAGATTTCTTATTATAAGCTACTTTTTATAGCTTTTATATTACTTAACTGCTGTTTTTAGTAGAATATATTTAGCAAACTTATAACTAGCAAACTATATAAAATTTGCAGTCTTATTTATATTATCTACCTACTTCTAATAATATATATTAAGAAGATTATTATTTAGCTTAAGGACTAATATAGGTGCTAAAGGATTATTCTTTTTAATTATTATCTATAGTAGTATAGAAATAGACTAGCTACTAAGCGTAGGGTAGGCTTAGGACACTAGTATATTATCTATAGTTAAAGCTTAGGATGCTGCTAAACTATCTAAATAAGGTAAAGGGTTAGAAGAAGGTAGGGCTTATACTACTAGTAAACTATAGGTGTTTACATTTAAAGCTTAGGACGCTTCTAGAATGTCTAAACTAGGCAAAAGGTTAGAAGGTAGTAGGGTTAGTAACCCTATACTACTATTATTAATAGAATAATAGTATAGTGTGTCTTTAATAAACCTATATATTGCTTTCTAAAGAAGGCTAAAATTATATAATTCCTCTAAATCGTCCTATAATAATAGCGGCAAAAGATCCTAGTTTATTCTTTAGTCTTCTATAGTAGTTATATATAAAATAAATAATAGGCAATAAAAGGGAAAAAAAGAAGCAGAGTTTAGTAGTAGGATAGAAAGAAAAAGGAAAATAAAGTAAAGGATAGTGGCATCTAAGCAGGCCCTTAACCTACTATAAATTGTGGATACTAGCTGGCACTACCCCGCTATTAAATAACACTTACTTTAGCTTCTATACATATGTATGTATAGTATAATCCTTGAATTATTCTAAAGGCGTGACTTTACAGGGGTGATTGGGCTAATTAAACAACGCTTTGGAAATTATGGTTACATGGTTAGGGATCTAGGGGTACATAGGCTTCCGCCTTATTTATATAGGCTAATTAGTACCTATAGATGCTAGTTAATACTTATAGCATTATGCAGATGCCCTAGCTATCTCCCCCCCGCAGATCATGTGTGCAAGGCTGCTAAAAAGAGGGGCTTGTACCTCCTTTAGAATAATTTAAGGGGTGTATTGTATATTAACTTAGGCACCTGCACCTATAGAACTCTGTATTAGCCTAAGGACAATGACTACGCTAATTAATAGCTGAAGGCCTGTAGGACTGCTAAACAGAAGGTTTAGATAGTCTCTTATCCTAAAGTTAGCGTAGCATAGTCCTACTTAGTGCTATGCTTTAATATAGGTAGAGCTAATAAAACCTAATACTATATTATATATATAGCATAGCTAATCACTTCTATATAATATTATAGGATTTCTTAGTTTTACCTTAGCTAAAGCCCTTGCCCTATACTGCTTTAGAATCTACCCTTATACCTTAGGCGTTAAGGCATCTTACCTAGAATCCCTATTATATATATTTTGCATATAAATAACATCCTCCTCTAGGGAATAATTATATATATATTATTCTATAAATAAAATAACTTCTTTAGAATATCTTTAGTAAGGACAAATAGTATATTTAGCCTAGACCCCTTACCTTTATAATAATAGGGTATATTTATAAGAACTAGCCTGCTAAACCCTATATAATATATTATATTATTAATAAGGTAGAGTGTAGTAAATAGCCTTATTAATAAGAAGATATAAATAGGTAAGGGACACTTAATCTCTATAAATATAATATATATTTCCTCTATATTATTAACCTTTTACTATACTATACTTATTTAAGGTATATATATAGTTAAAGAGATCTCTTTAAATATATCTACTTATCCTTAGATAAGTAAGGGTTAAAATCTATAGAAATAATATAAATGCCTTCTATAGTATATAACTCTTACTATAATATAACCTAGGTACTTACCTTAGGAACCCTTTTACTTAATATGTGTGTATAACTACGTTAACCTAATTCTAGTTGCATTACTATAAGGCATTTATTTATATAGTTAGAACTGCTATATAAATCATATAATATGCTGCCTACTCTTTAGGCAGCGAAGGCACGCTAGATATTACGTATCTAACTTACTTAGGTAGGTACCTAGCTTAATAAAACAAGGGAGACAATTAGTATAAGGTTCTACACTAGTGTCTATATAAATAGCATATAGGAAGCATGTCTCTTAATATACTTATGCAGCTGTAGGTTTAGGCATATTAGAAATTACCTTAGGCCTTTGCCTACCTACCTTTTTACCTACTTACTACTGCTTTACTAGCTACTTATTAACACTAACACCTATAAATATAACTATAGCTTACACTAAGCAGACTGCCTATAAGTCTACTAATAGCAAAGCCCCCTATAAACAGCTTACCTTTAAGGCTGCTTATAAGAGCGCACTATCTATTAGTAGTGTTAAGAAGCCTTACTATTAACACTAACACCTATAAATACAATTATAGCTTACACTAAGCAGACTGCTTATAAGTCTACTAATAGTAAGGCCCTTTATAAACAGCTTACCTTTAAGGCTGCTTATAAAAGTATACTATCTACTAGTAGTATTAAGAAGCCTTACTATTAACACTAACACTTATAAATATAACTATAGCTTATACTAAGCAAACCGCCTATAAGTCTACTAGTAGTAAGGCCCCCTATAAATAGCTTACCTCTAAGGCTGTTTATAAAAGCGCACTATCTACTAATAGTATTAAGAAGCCTCACTATTAACACTAACACCTATAAATATAACTATAGCTTACACTAAGCAGACTGCCTATAAGTCTATTAGTAGTAAGGCCCCTTATAAATAGCTTGCCTCTAAGGCTGCTTATAAGAGCGTACTATCTACTAATAGTGTTAAGAAGCCTCACTATTATAAGCCTAGTACTATTGCTCTCTATAAGATTTAATAATACTAAAAGTTAATTAAGCTTCTAATTTATAAGCTTTTATTCTAACGCTTAATAGGTATGCTTTTTTATCCACTCTTTTGTTTTTAAATAAATTATACTAAACCTAAAATATAACTACTTTGCTGTATTAGTATATATATACTAAGTTTGTAAAATTGCATAAGACTTTAAAAGTAACCTTTACTTCTAATCTTTAGTAATTAGTACCTTCTAAGAATTAGTTAAATTATATCTTATTTTACTTTTTAAAGACACTAACCTCTATACTATCTATACTAAGCGCATTACTATTTAGTCTAAGGATATTTAGCTTGCTTATTATCTTTATAATAAGCGTAACTAAACTAAACTATAACTAAGGTGTAGGAAAGGCAATAGCTATAACTTTGCTTTAATATAATAGACCTTATATAATTAATAAGATAATAGTATTATAATAGGGCTTGCTTTTTATTTTCCCTTAGGGATAAGGATTAGAATATATATTATAATAGGCTTACATAGCTTTATATAGCTAAAAATACTAAAGAGCTAAAATAAAGTTAGTATATTTAGCGTTTTTATTATTATTGTTATTGCTATAAGCCTATATACTTATAAAGACTAGCAATTCTATATATACTACTTAAGATAAAGTGACTATATACTAGGTTACCTTATTATTAAGGACGTAGCATTTATTAGTTATTAGTTATGCCTTTATTAAGTTTATTTATACTTCTAAATTTCCTTATAGTAAAGCTAATTACTATAATATTAAGGAATACCTCTATCTCCCTATACCTTACTATAGCTTCTATACCTCTCTTTACTTCTATAATATAATTATTATTTTACTATCTTTTAGATTAAGGATCCTTATAGTATATATAGTACTATAGTTTTATAATTATACTTTAAGCTCTCTATTATAAATTATTTTATAGGGATTATAATTATATATAAGTCTAATATCTATAGTACTTACTATCTCTATATAGATATATATACTAAGTAGTAGTATACTATCCTACTATCTTAATAGGTTTATAGTTAATTTAGGTAGGTCTAAGGTAGCAATAGTATAATGCATTACTACGCACGCTTATATAGCTACTAAATACAGCTAACTAAGTGCACTTACTAAGAATAGTATATATAGTATTAATAATACTGCATCCTCTAATATAGTTAATAGAAAACTCTTTATACGCTACACTACGCTATTATAAAGGTCTTATATAATATATAATAACCTTACACCCTACGTATAATAGTAGCTAGCCTATAACCTTACTAAACTAAATATTAGGCTATTATATTTAGTTATTAATATATTAGCAGCTACGCTAATGCTTATTACCTAAAATACTTAAATACCTATATATTCTTCTAAATATATATCCTTAACTACTAATAGTTAACTAAGTCTAGCTCTAACCTCTATAATAGTAGACTAAACATAGTTTAATATCTAGCCTTTTTAAAAGGTAATAGTAGAGAGAATAGATAGAATAATATAGTTCTTATATAAGCACTATTAGTTTGCTATCTACTAAGGTACTTATTTACTTAATTCCTTAAATCTAAGTAGGTAACTAATCTATCTACCTATTAGGTTTATATATACACTAGAATTATAATAAAGGGCTGTATATAGATTACTATTAGTGCTAAGGGAGTAAGCTATTACTTACGCTCCTATTAACATTATTATTACTACTACTATTACTACTACTATTACTATTATTATTATAGTTAATAAACTTACTATTTTTCTATAATATTACTACTACCTTCTTTAAAGGCTCCTACTACTAAAGGAAGGTTATTATATTATCCTTATTATTAATATAATATATAGCATTATATACCTTTTACTCTTTAGTTAATTAGTTAAGGTAATATAGGATAAACTAGTTAAAATTAAAACACATTTATAGAGTTTTTAGCGTTAATATAATAGAAGATAGGTTTAGTTTAGTATTAAGCCTTATATTAGCTATAAGCCTTTTAATTTAATAAATAAAGGCTATATATTACTATTTCTTAGAGTAAGTCTCCTAAATATATAGGTTCTATAGGAAAACTTTAATAAGAAGTAGGTAGGTTTATAGCTTACCTATTATCCCCTTATATAGTATTACTATAGATAGCTATATATTCCTTAGGCTAGTTAGTAAATGCATAATATACTAGTTCTACCTCTCTTTTATAAAGTTAAATTAGTTCTTAATAGTATAGTATTAGTATAAACTTAGGCTAAGTCTAGCCCCTTTTTACTTATAAATATTTAGCCTATTCTTTAATAGGGTCCTAACTTTAAGGCTAGCTAATACCTTAGACTTTTAAAGAAGTAAGTAGACTAATATAAAGTGTTAAAATAGCGTAATAGTAGCCTACTTAATATAATCTTAGTTTACTTAGCTTTTATTTATAAGCTAAACAAATAGCTATTACTACTATATTATATATATAAAAGTAGTAAAGTATTTAAAATATATAAAGAAGGTTTCTAATAGTATAACCTACTAATTATTATAGTATAGGTTTACATTCTTTAAGAGTACTATAGGCGCCTAGAACTATATTAGGAAAAACAATAGAATCTTTTAGCTAGCCCTTACCTTATAGAACTAATAAGTTAGTTTACTTTGCTTAGCTATAAACTTATATAGATTATTAACTGTAACTAAGTTTAGTATAGAATATATTATCCTAACCTCCTTTATATTATCTAAGTTAAATATAACTAGTATAAAGTTCTTAATAATAGCATAGAATATTATATTAAAACTCTTTGTATTAAGGTAGGCTTTAGCTATATATATATTATAGAATATATTAAAGGCCTAGCAGAATATATTATTTACCTATACCTTCTTATATATAGTAAATAGTACCTTATATACTAGATCTAACTAAGATACTTAGGTTTTACGCTTAGTATACTATCTTAGGAATATACTACTAAAGCTAACTTAGTAAATAGGTAACCTAACTAGCCTACCTATACCTTAGCTTATATTAGTAAGGGCAGTATTAAAGCTGCTATATAAGCCTAGCACCTAATGCTTAAAGAATATAAAGTATACTTTATAGTATATTACTATAAGGTTAAATAGTAGTATTATAGGTAGGGATATCTTATTTTAATATAGCTTTAGAAGCTACTAAAGGGTTAATAGCCTTAAGTTAGTAAGTTTAGATAATATTATCTCCTTACTATTTAAGCTTAGGGTATTAGGGTCTACTACTTCTAATATAAGCGTTACTAATTAAATCTTAATCTCTAACCTTTTAGTTATTTTTATAAATATATTATAGTTAGTTTAAACTACTATAGTTTAGTATATTAAGAGCTTCTTAAGAAGGTAAAGGGTATATATCTTTACTACCTTATTAATAGCTATTACTATAGCTTATGCTTTAAGTAATACTATAGAATTTAAGCTTCTACTATCTTAATAAAGGGATTCTATAGTATTATTAAGCAGGCTTCTTAGCTTACACTAGTCTGCAGCCTAGTATAGCAGATTTTATATATAGAAGCTAACATATACTTAGCTAATAATAAAGTCCTATAGTTTACACTAAGATAGCTAGCTAGCAATTATAGGATTATAGGGAATATAGTAGGTTATTAGCATTTTAAATATTAGATGTAGGTGTTCTTAGTCTATTTACTGCTTATTTAGCTATACCTAGCTATAAGTTTATAGCTAAGTAAGGAGGCTAAGGCCCTTATAGTTAGCGGTGCTAATCCTTATCTACTAATTACTACTATAGGCAACACCCTTCTATAATAATTCCTAGATTTAGTGGTTATATAGCATATCTATCTAGCTTATTAGGCCTAGCCTAAGCAGCTATAAGAAAAGTAACGCTATATAGTACTAAGTAATATAATAAGCTATATTGTTACTACTATACCGCTTATTTAACGCTATACTAAGGCAGAAAATATTGTTAAGAACTATAATAAACTAGCTAGTATTAGTAAAAATAAAGGTGTTAATAGTATATATTAGTAGGATTTAATAGGGTAGGTAGGACCTATTATATAACTACCTATTTATATTAATAGCTACTTTTACCCTACTATCTAGCTTACTTATCTTACTATTGCTACTAGCTATAAAGCATTCCTAGCTATATATTATAGCTATAATATTAAGCTAAAAGGTAATCTCCTTTCTTACTATATAGTTTTAAGCGCCTACTCTATCTATATATAGCGCCTTTATATACTATTAGTTAGTATACTAGGCAAACTAAAGCTTAATATATAGTAGTGCACTTAATATAGTTGCCCTTAAATAGCTATAGCCTTAGTTATAGAGCTACTTAATAATACTTAAAGGTAATACTAATGTTATAAGGTCCTTATTAGTATAAAGTTAGTAATTACTAAATATACTATTAAAGAGATCCTTATAATAGTAATAGCTTTTAATATAAATAACATTAGTCTTATAGGAAAATAGATTTCTAAGATACTAGTATATAATATATAAACCTATACTATAAGCCTTCCCTTAGTACCTATATATATTATATAACCTATATAACTAAAATATACCTAGCATAATAGAAATATTAGGTAACGCTTAGTAAACAGTCCTATAGTATTAGTTTATATAGGATCTTTTCTATAGTATAGTAACGCCTATATAAAGACTATTTAGGTTTTTACTACTACTAGCTATAGTATTATTAATATAACTAAGACGTTTATTTAGTTTGTAACTTATACTAGCAGTTTAGTTATAAAAGCTAATATTAAACTAAGTAAACTATATATTAATATACTTTAGCTAAAGTAATCCTAGTATAGTTTTAATAAAGCTCTTTAGTGCCTACTATATAATTAGCTTAAGGAATATATTCTTTATATTATAGGCTTAAAAGAGTAGCTTTAAGTCCTTAAAGTAACATATAATACTACTTAATAATATAGTAATAGTAAGCTAGCTATAGTAGCGTTATATATTATTCTAAATGTTACTAAGGCAATTGCTTAGAAGTGTATATTAAAGATAGAGCTGCCTTAGTATATTACCTCTTATAATGCTTAGGCTAGTAGCTATATCTAAGTATCTTAATCTATACCCCTCTCTATTTATCTAAGACTTTACCTTAACTATAGTAAATAATAATAAAATCTCTTATATATAGAAAGCTAAGGTATACTACTAAATAGTAGGTAAGAGAGTATTATTAATAAACTTTACCTACCTTTTATAGAATAGAATAAACGCTTAGCTACCTTACTTTATATTAGCTACTACTTTAATATTAAGAAAGAAGGCAAAGATACTAAAGCTAATACTATATTTAATAGATTTATAGTTACTAAAATAGGTATACTAAGTATAACTTAGGCAGATACTATATAGTTAGATAACTTACTCTCCTTAGATAAATTATAAATATAGTAGTATTAGGGATATATATATCTATATTAATAGTAGGATAGCAGCTAGTAATATAGCGCCTAGCTATATACTATTAATATCCTACTTATACTAAATTTCTAAATTAACTATAGAATAGAACTCCTACTTAGTAGCCTTTAGTAATACACTTAATAGATACTTAGGACTAATAAATTTCCGTTAGTTATTAAGCTATAACGCGCCGCTTATTAGACTAGTTTAGTTGCTAGCAATAGGATTTGCTATAACATTAATATGTCTTTAGATAGCTTAAAGGGGATTAACTATAAGCATTACGTTAATATTATCCTCTTTTAAATAGTTTTCCTTAGCCTTATATTAAAAGTTATAGAAGCCTTAACCTACTATTAGTTAGCTAGTAGCAGAAGGATTAGTGCTACCCTTAGCGTTACTAGAGACGCTATTATTAATTCTATAGCTAATATAGAAATATATTACTTAGAAGGCTTATTAAAATATAGTTAAATAAGCTACTATCTACTTATTTAGAAAGTTATTGTTATTATTACTACTATTACTAATAATGCTAATGTTACTATTATAGTTATTACAAAACTAGTCCCTTATCTAGTTTATAATATAGAGGAACGTAGATATAGCGTATATTATGCCTAACTTAAACTAGTTAAACAGCTGCTACGTTCCTAGTTAACTATAAATAGATAGTACACTACTAGATCGCTATAGTAAGTCTTTATCTGTGTCTTTATATATAGTATTACTTATATCTTTATTATTATTATAGCTATAAAATACAGCCTTTGCCCTACTATATTCCTTTATATTTATATTATCCTTAGACTTATTTATATTATACCTAGAGTTATTTACGTTATGCTTAGAGTTATCTATATTATACCTAGAGTCGTCTACGTTGTGCCTAAAGTCATCTATATTATACCTAGAGTTGTCTATATTATACTTAGAGTTATTTATATTATTTCTAAAGTCCTCTATTTTTATATTATCTTTATTTATATTATTAACATCCTTATCCTTATTCTTATAAGATATATTAATAGTAGTTATACTTTTAATAAATAAATAATCTATATTAATAATATTAGCTTTAGACTAGTTTATAGAGTTACTGCTTATAGCTTCTCTATTTAGAAGATATATACTACTAGCTATATCTACTATATTACTACTATTATTATAATAGTCTATACTATTATTAATAAAATAGCAGCTATATAAACTGCTTAGTTAGTTAAGGTTAATAATAGAACTTATATTACTTAACTTACAGCTACTAAAGATAAAGATAGCTTTATTAGTATTATTAATAACACTATTAGCTAATATTATTGCTTATCTATCTCTATTATTACTATTACAGACGGCAGGGTTGTTATTTAGTTTTAAATAAAATGCATTATTTTTAGGGGTTAATCTACGGTTAATATTACTAGGTAGGTTATTAAAAGCTATTATATACCTAAACTATCTAAAAGATGTGTTGCTAGATAGTGTGCTATATTAGCTTATAATATTAAACTGCTTAAGGGAGGTTTAGATTAACTTAATATAGATATTATATAGTCTCTTAGTATTATTATAATAAATATATTACTATAAACTACTAGCAGTAGTATCCTCTACTATAGCAGCTTAAGGTTAAGGGAGGGTTAAATTAACTAATATAGGCAAAGATTAGTAAAGGGGTAGCTATATAGATAGCGTAGGTAAAAGTGTTATTAATAATAGTAAGATTATTAGAAATAGACTACTATTACTTCTAATGCTATAGTAGCTCTATATTACCCTAAGACTTTTTCTTCTTATTACTGCCTATAATATTTACTATATTAGTAAGGGCAGTATAGGTTTAGGGACTTAGTATTTATAAATAACCTCTGCTATAGCTTATTATCTTTTCTACACTTATATTGCTAGCTATTAAGCATTTTTATAACAATGTTTTTCTTCTAAATTAAGTTTAGGACAGCTATAGCTGCACTTAGGTGGATTGTTCTTAGCGCTATTTCTTAGATTAAAAGGCATTTTAGAATATAGAACTGTTATATAGTAGATTCTTACTATCTTTATTATTTACCTATAAGTATTAAGATATATAGTTTTATATAATAGATTTTTTATCTTTTAATAGTGTTTAATGTGTGTTTGCTTAAATTTATCTGATATTACTTTGTGATTAATATAACTATGTTTTACATTTTATTTAAATAAACTAAAATTATTTATTAATATACTTAAGATATTATATAGGTTTTGCTAGTATATTGCCTTAGATATTAGGCTAAAAAATAATAGATAGCAGCGTAATTTAAGGCTACCCTAAGGTGTAATCTTAGTTCCTAATCTTGTTTTATTAGTTAAACCCTACTAATAAATTCCTAAATAATTAATTTATATATAACTTTAAAGAAGTACTATCCCTTAACTAAGCTACTATTATAAACAAAAATTTTATCTATAGCTAGCGTTCTCTCTTACTTACTTTAGTAATTATATTACTCTATATTTTAATTGCTATAAGATTAATAAATAAAAGGGTCTTTGTTAGAGGGGACTTAATCTCTATAGAAATAACAGAAAGTATAGCTAATTAATATATATTTTGCTATAATATTTAAGACTTTTTTAGTAGGTAACTAATCTATAGTAGTAGGAATATAGCGCCTTAGGGAATATAAATTTATAATTAGCTGCAATAAAATGCTTAATATCCCTACTCTTATAGCTTTATAGTATAATGCTTATAAAATAAATTTTTATTAGTTATATTAAATATTATACTTAGTTCTACCTAAGTAGGAAGCTATAAATAGCAGTGCCTTAATATTAAACCTTATATCTTAAGTATTACGCTTAGGACGCCTATTATATATATTTTATATATAAATAGCATTCCCTTTTAGGTATAGTTAAGCTAAGCATATAGAGCGCTTAGGCTTTGTAAAAGGCACAGTTAGAAATACCACACATCTTATTTAAGATTCTTAATTAAATAGTAATTACATTACTCTATTTTTTAAATGTTGTATTCTTAATAGAATTCTAGTGCTTAAAGAAAGGTTAAACTTAAATAGACTTAATCTCTATAGAAAAAAGCGGAAGTCCTACTAAGTAATATATATTTTGTGAAAATATATCTATTTTTATAGATCTTTAGTACTTAATTAAGCAAAGGACTTTATAAGAGGCATTTAATCTCTATAAAGATAAGATAAAATATAACTAAGCTATATATCTTTAATTATTATTTTATTATTTCTATATAGATTAGGTACTTATTTAAGGAGAGGTGTTTATTAGCTAAAAGGGTTCTTAGGGAAAGAGACTTAATCTCTATAAAGATATAACAAAGTATAGCTAGGTTATATATATTTAACTAATAGCTTATTATCTCTATAAATATTATATTCTTATTTATTAAAAGGTCTTTACTATAGTATTCTTAGCTATGTTAATTAAAGGGACTTAATCTTTATAGAGATATAATAAAGTGCGACTGGGATATATATATTTAACTAATAGCTTATTATCTTTATAGAGATTACGTCCTTATCTGCTAAAAGGTCTTTACTATAGTATTCTTAGCTATATTAAATAAAGGGACTTAATCTCTATAAAGATATAATAAAGTGTAACTAAGATATATATATTTAACTAATAGCTTATTATCTTTATAGAGATTACGTCCTTATTTACTAATAGGTCTTTACTATAGTGTTCTTAGCTATGTTAATTAAAGGGACTTAATCTCTATAGAGATATAATAAAGTGCGACTAGGATATGTATATTTAACTAATAGCTTATTATTTTTATAGAGATTACGTCCTTATCTACTAATAGGTCTTTACTATAGTATTCTTAGCTATATTAAATAAAGGGACTTAATCTTTATAAAGATATAATAAAGTGTAACTAGGATATATATATTTAACTAATAGCTTATTATCTTTATAAAGATTATATTCTTATCTACTAAAAGGTCTTTATTAAAGGGCTCTTTATAATATAGGTTAATCTTTATAGAGATTATAATATAATAAATAAAGTATAATACTATAGATACTATATAAAACTATAGTAAAGTGTTATAGCACTAATAAAATATAAATTTATAATTAGTTATAATAAAATGCTTAGTATCCCTGCTTTTATAGCTTTATAACTATAGATCTACTAAATAAATTTCTATTAGCTATATTTAATAAAGCAACTCACTATTTTAGTATGTTTACGCTAAGCTAGATTAGGCTTTTCTGCTATAGTATATATGCGTGTATGCTAAATTTAGCGTGCACGCATATATACCTCTGCGACCGGCGCGGGCTTGACCGCCCGCGTCACCCCGCCTCACCCTGACCCCACAAGCGTAAGGATCTCCTTTAAAGGCTTCTACTACTAAAGGAAGGTTATTATATTATCCTTATTATTAGTATAATATATAGCGTTATATACCTTTTACTCTTTAGTTAATTAGTTAAGGTAATATAGGATAAACTAGTTAAGATTAAAGTATCTTTATAGAGTTTTTAGCGTTAATATAATAAAGGATAGGTTTAGTTTAGTATTAAGCCTTATATTAGCTATAAGCCTTTTAATCTAATAGATAAAAGCTATATATTGCTATTTTTTAAAGTAAGTTTTTTAAATATATAGGTCCTATAGGAAAACTTTAATAAGGAGTAGGTGGGTTTATAGCTTACTTATTATCCCCTTATATAGTATTACTATAGATAGCTATATATTCCTTAGATTAGTTAGTAAATATATAATATATTAGTTTTGCCTCTTTTTTATAAAGTTAAATTAGTTCTTAATAGTATAGTGCTAATATAAACTTAAGTTAAGTCTAGCCCCTTTTTACTTATAAATATTTAACCTATTCTCTAATAAAGTTCTAACTTTAAAGCTAGCTAATACCTTAGACTTTTAAAGGAGTAAGTAAACTAATATAAAGTATTAAAATAGTATAATAGTAGCTTACTTAATATAATCTTAGTTTACTTAGCTTTTATTTATAAGCTAAATAAATAGCTGCTGCTACTATATTATATATATAAGAGTAGTAAAGTGTTTAAAATATATAAAAAAGGTTTTTAGTAGTATAACCTATTAATTATTATAGTATAGGTTTATATTCTTTAGGAGTATTATAAGCGCTTAAAACTGTATTAAAAAGAATAATAGAATCTTTTAACTAGCCCTTACCTTATAAAATTAATAAGTTAGTTTACTTTACTTAGCTATAAACTTATATAGGTTATTAACTATAACTAGGTTTAGTATAAAATGTATTATCCTAACCTTTTTTATATTATTTAAGTTAAATATAATTAATATAAAGTTCCTAATAATAGTATAAAACATTGTATTAAAACTCTTTATATTAGGGTAGGCCTTAGCTATATATATATTATAGAATGTGTTAAAGGCTTAGTAGAATATATTATTTACCTATACCTTTTTATATATAATAAATAGTACCTTATACACTAGATTTAATTAAAATACTTAGGTTTTACGCTTAGTATACTATCTTAGGAATATACTACTAAGGCTAACTTAATAAATAGGTAACTTAGCTAACCTATCTATGCCTTAGCTTATATTAGTAAAAGCAGTATTAAAGCTGCCATATAGGCCTAGCGCCTAACGCTTAAAAAATATAAAATATACTTTATAGTATATTATTATAAGGTTAAATAATAGCATTATAGGTAGGGATATTTTATTTTAATATAGCTTTAAAAGCTACTAAAAGGTTAGTAGCCTTAAGTTAGTAAGTTTAAATAATATTATCTTTTTATTATCTAAGCTTAAGGTATTAGGGTCTACTACTTTTAATATAAGTATTGCTAGCTAAATCTTAATCTTTAGCCCTTTAGTTATTTCTATAAATATATTATAGTTAGTTTAAACTACTATAGTTTAATATATTAAGAGCTTTTTAAGAAAGTAAAGGGTATATACCTTTACTACCTTATTAGTAGCTATTGCTATAGCTTACACTTTAAGTAATACTATAGAATTTAAGCTTTTGCTATTTTAATAAAGGGATTCTATAGTATTATTAAGTAGGCTTCTTAGCTTATGCTAGTCTATAGTTTAATATAGCAGATTTTATATATAGAAGCTAATATATACTTAGCTAGTAATAAAGTCCTATAGTTTACACTAAAATAGCTAGCTAGTAATTATAGAATTATAAGAAATATAGCAGATTATTAGCATCTTAAACGTTAGGTATAGGTATTCTTAGTCTATTTACTACTTATTTAGCTATACTTAGCTGTAGGTTTATAGCTAGGTAAGAAGGCTAAGGCCCTTATAGTTAGCAGTGCTAATCCTTATCTACTAATTGCTACTATAGGCAACACCCTTTTATAATAATTCCTAAATCTAGCAGTTATATAATATATCTATTTAGCTTATTAAGCTTAGCTTAAGCAGCTATAAGAAGAGTAATACTATATAGTACTAAGCAATATAATAAGCTATATTATTACTACTATACTACTTATTTAATGCTATATTAAGGTAGAAAATGTTATTAAGGACTATAATAAACTAGCTAGTATTAGTGAAAATAAGGGTGTTAATAGTATATATTAATAGAATCTAATAGGGTAGGTAAGACTTATTATATAACTATCTATTTATATTAATAGCTACTTCTACCTTACTATTTAGCTTACTTATCTTACTATTACTACTAGCTATAAAGCATTCCTAGCTATATATTATAGCTATAATATTAAGCTAAAAGGTAATCTCCTTCCTTACTATATAGTCTTAGGCGCTTACTTTATTTATATATAGTGCCTTTATATACTATTAGTTAGTATACTAAGTAGACTAAAGCTTAGTATATAGCAGTGCGCTTAATATAATTACCCTTAAATAGCTATAGCTTTAATTATAAAGCTACTTAATAATGCTTAGGGGCAATGCTAGTGTTATAAGGTCCTTATTAATATAAAGCTAGTAATTACTAAATATACTACTAAAGAGATCCTTATAATAGTAGTAGCCCTTAATATAGATAATACTAATCTTATAAGAAAATAGATTCTTAGAATGCTAGTATATAATATATAAACCTATATTATAAGCCTTCCCTTAGTACTTATATATATTATGTAACCTATATAATTAAAATATACTTAGTATAATAGAAATATTAGGTAATGCTTAGTAGATAGTTCTATAGTATTAGTTTATATAGGATCTCTTTTATAGTATAGTAATACCTATATAAAGACTATTTAAGTCCTTACTACTGCTAGCTATAGTGTTATTAATATAACTAAGATATTTATTTAGTTTGTAACTTATATTAGCAGCTTAGTTATAAAAGCTAATATTAAGCTAAGTAAACTATATATTAATATACTTTAGCTAAAGTAATTTTAATATAATTTTAGTAAAGCTTTTTAGTGCTTACTATATAGTTAGCTTAAAGAATATATTCTTTATATTATAAGCTTAAAAAAGTAGCTTTAAGTCCTTAAAGTAGTATATAGTGCTACCTAATAATATAATAATAGTAAGCTAGCTATAGTAGTGTTATATATTATTCTAAATATTACTAAGGCAATTGCTTAAAAGTGTATATTAAAGATAGAGCTGCCCTAGTATATTACCCCTTATAATGCCTAGGCTAATAGCTATATTTAGGTATCTTAATCTATACCCCTCTTTATTTATTTAGGACTTTGCCTTAACTATAGTAAATAATAATAGAATCTCTTATATATAAAAAGCTAAGGTATATTACTAAATAGTAGGTAAGAGAGTATTATTAATAAACTCTACCTACCTTTTATAGAATAGAATAAACACTTAGCTACCTTACTTTATATTAGCTGCTACTTTAGCATTAAAAAAGAAGGCAAAGATACTAAAGCTAATACTATGTTTAATAGATTTATAATTACTAAGATAGGTATACTAAGTATAATTTAAGTAAATACTATATAGTTAAATAACCTACTCTCCCTAAATAGATTATAAATATAGTAGTATTAAGGATATATATATCTATATTAATAGTAGAATAGTAGCTAATAATATAGCGCCTAACTATATACTATTAATATCCTATTTACACTAGATTTCTAGATTAACTATAGGATAGAACTCCTGCTTAGTAGCCTTTAGTAATACACTTAATAGATACTTAGAACTAATAAATTTCTACTAGTTATTAGGCTATAATACGCTACTTATTAAACTAGTTTAGTTACTAGTAATAGGATTTACTATAATATTAATACATTTTTAGATAGCCTAAAGGGGATTAACTATAAGTATTATATTAATATTATTCTCTTTTAAATAGGTTTCCTTAGCCTTATACTAAAAGTTATAGAAGCCTTAACCTACTATTAGCTAGCTAATAGTAGAAGAATTAGTGCTACCCTTAGCATTACTAAAGACGCTATTATTAATTCTATAGTTAATATAAGAATATATTACCTAAAAGGCTTATTAAAATATAGTTAAATAAGCTACTACCTACTTATTTAGAAAGTTATTATTATTATTACTACTATTGCTAATAATACTAATATTACTATTATAGTTATTATAAAACTAGTCCTTTATTTAGTTTATAATATAGAGGAACGCAAACATAGTATATATTATACCTAACTTAAACTAATTAAGCAGCTGCTGCGTTCTTAGTTAACTATAGATAGATAGTACGCTACTAAATTGCTATAGTAGGTCTTTATCTATATCTTTATATATAGTATTACCTATATTTTTATTATTATTATAGCTATAAGATATAGCCTTTACCTTACTATATTCCTTTATATTTATATTATTCTTAAACTTATTTATATTATATTTAGAGTTATCTATATTATACCTAGAGTTATCTATATTATACCTAAAGTTATTTATATTATGCTTAAAGTTGTCTATATTATACCTAAAGTTATTTATATTATATCTAAAGTTATTTATATTATCTCTAAAGTCCTTTATTTCTATATTATCTTTATTTATATTATTAATATCCTTATCCTTATCCTTATAAAATATATTAATAGTAGTTATGCTTTTAATAAATAAATAATTTATATTAATAATATTAGCTTTAAACTAGTTTATAAAGTTACTACTTATAGCTTTTTTATTTAGAAGATATATACTGCTAGCTATATCTACTATATTACTACTATTATTGTTATAGTCTACACTATTATTAATAGAATAGTAGCTATATAGACTACTTAATTAATTAAGATTAATAATAAAACTTATATTACTTAACTTATAGCTACTAAAAATAGAGATAGCTTTATTAGTATTATTAATAATACTATTAGCTAATATTATTGCTTATCTATCTCTATTATTACTATTATAGATAGTAGGGTTATTATTTAGTTCTAAATAAAATACGCTATCTTTAGGAGTTAACTTACAGTTAATATTATTAGGTAGGTTATTAAAAGCTACTATATACTTAGACTATTTAGAAGATATATTGCTAAATAGTATACTATATTAGCTTATAATACTAAACTACTTAAGGGAGGTTTAAATTAACTTAATATAGGTATTATATAGTCTCTTAGTATTATTATAATAAATATATTACTATAAACTACTAACAGTAGCATCCCCTACTATAGTAGCTTAAGGTTAAAGAGGGGTTAAATTAACTAATATAAGCAAAGATTAGTAAAGGGGCAGCTATATAAATAGCGTAGGTAAAAGTGTTATTAGTAATAGTAGGATTATTAGAAATAGACTACTATTGCTTCTAATACTATAGCAGCTTTATATTACCCTAGGACTTCTTCTTTTAATTACTACTTATAATATTTACTATGTTAGCAGGGGCGGCATAGGTTTAGGGACTTAGTATTTATAAATAACCTTTACTATAGCTTATTATCTTTTTTATACTTATATTACTAGCTATTAGGCATTTTTATAATAATATTTTTCTTTTAGATTAAGTTTAGAACAGCTATAGCTGCGCTTAAGTAAATTATTTTTAGCGCTATTTCTTAAATTAAAAGGCATTTTAAAATATAAAACTATTATATAGTAGATTCTTATTATCTTTATTATTTACCTATAGGTATTAAGATATGTGGTTTTATATAATAGATTTTTTGTCTTTTAATAGTGTTTAATATATGTTTACTTAAATTTATCTAACATTACTTTATAATTAATATAACTATGTTTTACATTTTATTTAAATAAACTAGAATTATTTATTAATATACTTAAGATATTATATAGGTTTTACTAGTATATTACCTTAGATATTAGGCTAAAAAATAATAAATAGTAGTATAGTTTAAGGCTACCCTAAGGTGTAATCTTAGTCCCTAATTTTATTTTATTAATTAAACCCTACTAATAGATTCCTAAATAATTAATTTATATATAACTTTAAAGAAGTGCTATTTTTTAACTAAGCTACTACTATAAACAAAAATTTTATCTATAGCTAGCATTCTCTCTTACTTACTTTAGTAATTATATTGCTTTATATTTTAATTGCTATAAGATTAATAAATAAAAAGGTCTTTATTAAAGGGGACTTAATCTTTATAAAAATAATAGAAAGTGTAGCTAATTAATATATATTTTACTATAATATTTAAGACTTTTTTAGTAAGTAACTAATCTATAGTAGTAGAAATATAGCGCCTTAAGGAATATAAATTTATAATTAACTATAATAAAATGCTTAATATCCCTACTCTTATAGCTTTATAGTATAACGCCTATAAAATAAATTTTTATTAGTTATATTAAATATTATACTTAGTTTTACTTAAGTAAAAAGCTATAGATAGTAGTGCCTTAATATTAAACCTTATATTTTAAGCATTACGCTTAGGATGCCTATTATATATATTTTATATATAAATAGTATTCCCTTTTAGGCATAGTTAGGCTAAGCGTATAAAGCGCTTAGGCTTTATAAGAGGCGTAGTTAGGAATGCTATATATCTTATTTAAGATTCTTAATTAAATAGCAATTATATTACTCTATTTTTTAAATATTATATTCTTAATAAAATCCTAGTGCTTAAAGAAAGGTTAAACTTTATATAATAAACTTAATCTTTATAAAAAAAAGCAAAAGTCCTACTAAGTAATATATATTTTATAAAAATATATCTATTTCTATAGATCTTTAATACTTAATTAAGTAAAGGACTTTATAAAAGGGATTTAATCTTTATAAAGATAAAATAAAATATAATTAAGCTATATATCTTTAATTATTATTTTATTATTTCTATATAGATTAAATACTTATTTAAAGAGAGGTGTTTATTAGCTAAAAGGGTTCTTAAGGAAAGGGACTTAATCTCTATAAAAATATAATAAAGTATAGCTAAGTTATATATATTTAACTAATAGCTTATTATCTCTATAGATATTACATCCTTATTTACTAAAAGGTCTTTACTATAGTGTTCTTAGCTATATTAAATAAAGGGACTTAATCTTTATAGAGATATAATAAAGTATAACTAAGATATATATATTTAACTAATAGCTTATTATCTTTATAAAGATTACGTCCTTATCTACTAATAGGTCTTTACTATAGTATTCTTAGCTATATTAAATAAAGGGACTTAATCTCTATAAAGATATAATAAAGTGTAACTAAGATATATATATTTAACTAATAGCTTATTATCTCTATAAAAATTATATCTTTATTTACTAAAAAGTCTTTATTAAAAGGCTTTTTATAATATAGGTTAATCTTTATAAAGATTATAATATAATAAATAAAGTATAATACTATAAATGCTATATAAAACTATAGTAAAGTGTTATAGCGCTAATAGAATATAAATTTATAATTAGTTATAATAAAATACTTAGCATCCTTACTTTTATAGCTTTATAACTATAGATTTACTAAATAAATTTCTATTAGCTATATTTAATAAAGTAACTTACTATCTTAGTATATTTATACTAAGCTAAATTAGGCTTTTCTGCTATAGTATATATATATACACGCTAAATTTAGCGTGCACGCATATATACCTCTGCGACCAGCGCAGGCTTAACTGCCCGCGTCACCCCGCCTCACCCTAACCCCACAAGCGTAAGGATAAGAATAACCCTAAGAAAAAAAAAACCTTTAATAAGGGGTAGGTAGGTTTATAGCTTACCTATTATCCCCTTATATAGTATTACTATAGATAGCTATATATTTCTTAGATTAGTTAGTAAATATATAATATATTAGTTTTACCTCTCTTTTATAAAGTTAAATTAGTTCTTAATAGTATAGTATTAATATAAACTTAAGCTAAGTTTAGCCTTTTTTTACTTATAAATATTTAGCCTATTTTTTAATAAGGTTTTAACTTTAAGGCTAACTAATACCTTAGACTTTTAAAGGAGTAAGTAGACTAATATAAAGTGTTAAAATAGTATAATAGTAGCCTACTTAATATAATCTTAGTTTACTTAGCTTTTATTTATAAGCTAAATAAATAGCTACTACTACTATATTATATATATAAAAGTAGTAAAGTGTTTAAAATATATAAAAAAGGTTTTTAGTAGTATAATTTACTAATTATTATAGTATAGGTTTATATTTTTTAAAAGTACTATAAGCACTTAAAACTATATTAAAAAGAATAATAAAATCTTTTAGCTAGCCTTTGCCTTATAAAACTAATAAGTTAGTTTACTCTACCTAGCTATAAACTTATATAAGTTATTAACTATAACTAAGTTTAGTATAAAATATATTATTTTAACCTCCTTTATATTATTTAAGTTAAATATAATTAGTATAAAGTTCCTAATAATAGTATAGAATATTATATTAAAACTCTTTATATTAGGGTAGGCCTTAGCTATATATATATTATAAAATGTGTTAAAGGCCTAATAAAATGTGTTATTTACCTATACCTTTTTATATATAGTAAATAGTACCTTATATACTAAATTTAACTAAGATACTTAGGTTTTATACTTAATATACTATCTTAGGAATATACTACTAAGGCTAACTTAGTAAATAAGTAATTTAGCTAACTTACTTATACTTTAGCTTATATTAGTAAAGGCAATATTAAAGCTGCTATATTAGCCTAGTGCTTAATGCTTAAAGAATATAGAGTATGCTTTATAGTATATTACTATAAGGTTAAATAATAGTATTATAGGTAGAGATATCTTATTTTAATATAGCTTTAAAAGCTACTAAAGGGTTAGTAGCCTTAAGTTAGTAAGTTTAAATAATATTATCTCCTTACTATTTAAGCTTAAAGTATTAAGGTTTACTACTTTTAATATAAGTATTACTAATTAGATCTTAATCTTTAGCTCTTTAATTGTTTTTATAAATATATTATAGTTAATTTAAACTGCTATAGTTTAGTATATTAAAAGCTTCTTAAGAAAATAAAGGGTATATACCTTTACTACTTTATTAATAGCTATTACTATAGCTTACGCTTTAAGTAATACTATAGAATCTAAGCTTTTACTATTTTAATAAAGGGATTCTATAGTATTATTAAATAGGCTTCTTAACTTATACTAGTCTATAGCTTAATATAGTAGATTCTATATATAAAAGCTAATATATACTTAGCTAGTAGTAAAGTCCTATAGTTTGCACTAAAATAGCTAACTAGTAATTATAGAATTATAAAAAATATAGTAAATTATTAGCGTTTTAAATATTAAGTATAGGTGTTTTTAGTCTATTTACTACTTATTTAGCTATACTTAGCTGTAGGTTTATAGCTAAGTAAGGAGGCTAAGGCCCTTATAGTTAGTAATGCTAATTCTTATTTATTAATTGCTATTATAGGCAACACCCTTCTATAATAATTCCTAGATTTAGTAGTTATATAGTATATCTATCTAGCTTATTAAGCTTAGCTTAAGTAGCTATAAGAAGAGTAATACTATATAGTACTAGGCAATATAATAAGCTATATTATTACTACTATACCACTTATTTAACGCTATACTAAGGTAGAAAATATTATTAAGGACTATAATAAACTAGCTAGTATTAGTAAAAATAAAGGTATTAATAGTATATATTAGTAGGATTTAATAGGGTAGGTAGGACCTATTATATAACTGCCTATTTATATTAATAGCTACTTCTACTCTATTACTTAGCTTACTTATCTTATTATTACTATTAGCTATAAAGTATTCTTAGCTATATATTATAGCTATAATATTAAGCTAAAAGGTAATCTCTTTTCTTACTATATAGTTTTAAGCGCTTACTTTATTTATATATAATGCCTTTATATACTACTAATTAGTATACTAAGTAAACTAAAGCTTAGTATATAGTAGTATACTTAATATAGTTACCCTTAAATAGCTATAGCCTTAGTTATAAAGCTACTTAATAATGCTTAGGGGCAATATTAGTGTTATAAGGTCCTTATTAGTATAAAGCTAGTAATTATTAAATATACTACTAAAGAGATCCTTATAATAATAGTAGCTTTTAGTATAAATAATATTAGTTTTATAGAAAAATAGATTCTTAGGATGCTAGTATATAATATATAAACCTATATTATAAGCCTTCCCTTAGTACCTATATATATTATATAACCTATATAATTAAAATATACCTAGTATAATAGAAATATTAAGTAATACTTAGTAAATAGTCCTATAGTATTAGTTTATATAAAATCTTTTCTATAGTATAGTAATGCCTATATAAGGACTATTTAAGTCCTTACTACTGCTAGCTATAGTATTATTAATATAACTAAAATATTTATTTAGTTTATAACTTATATTAATAGCTTAATTATAAAAGCTAATATTAAGCTAAGTAAACTATATATTAATATACTTTAGCTAAAGTAATCTTAGTATAGTTTTAGTAAAGCTTTTTAGTACCTACTATATAGTTAGCTTAAGGAATATATTCTTTATATTATAGGCTTAAAAAAGCAGCTTTAAGTCTTTAAAGTAGTATATAGTACTACTTAATAATATAGTAATAGTAAGCTAGCTATAGTAGCGTTATATATTATTCTAAATATTACTAAGGTAATTACTTAAAAGTATATATTAAAGATAAAGCTGCCTTAGTATATTACCCCTTATAACACTTAGGCTAGTAGCTATATTTAAGTATTTTAATCTATACCCCTTTTTATTTATTTAAGACTTTACCTTAACTATAGTAAATAATAATAAAATCTCTTATATATAAAAAGCTAAGGTATACTATTAAATAGTAGGTAGAAGAGCACTATTAATAAACTCTACCTACCTTTTATAAAATAGAATAAACACTTAGCTGCTTTACTTTATATTAGCTATTACTTTAATATTAAGAAAGAAGGTAAAGATACTAAAGCTAATACTATATTTAATAGATTTATAGTTATTAAGATAAGTATACTAAATATAACCTAAGTAAATACTATATAGTTAGATAACTTACTCTCTTTAAATAGATTATAAATATAATAGTATTAAAAATATATATATTTATATTAATAGTAGAATAGTAGCTAATAATATAGTACTTAGCTATATACTATTAATATTCTACTTATGCTAGATTTCTAAATTAACTATAGGATAGAACTTCTGCTTAGTAGCCTTTAATAATACGCTTAATAGATACTTAGAACTAATAAATTTCTGCTAATTATTAGGCTATAATGTGCTGCTTATTAGACTAATTTAGTTGCTAGTAACGGAATTAGCTATAATATTAATATATTTTTAGACAGCCTAAAAGGGATTAACTATAAGCATTATATTAATATTATTCTCTTTTAAATAGTTTTCCTTAGCCTTATATTAAAAGTTATAAAAGCCTTAACCTACTATTAGCTAGCTAGTAGTAAAAGGATTAATACTACTTTTAGTATTATTAAAGACGCTATTATTAATTCTATAGCTAATATAGAAATATATTACTTAGAAAGCTTATTAAAATATAGTTAAATAAGCTACTATTTACTTATTTAGAAAGTTATTATTATTATTACTACTATTGCTAATAATGCTAATGTTACTATTATAATTGTTACAAAACCAGTCCCTTATCTAGTTTATAATATAAAGAAATATAGATATAGTGTATATTATACCTAACTTAAACTAGTTAGGCAGCTGCTATATTTCTAGTTAACTATAAATAAATAGTATACTACTAGATTACTATAGTAGGTCTTTATCTATATCTCTATATATAGTATTACCTATGTCTTTATTATTATTATAGCTATAAGATATAGCCTTTACCCTACTATATTTCTTTATATCTATATTATCCTTAGACTTATTTATATTATATCTAAAGTTGTCTATATTATGCCTAAAGTTGTCTATATTATACTTAGAGTCGTTTATATTATACCTAAAGTTGTTTATATTATGCCTAAAGTTATTTATATTATCCCTTAAGTCCTTTATTTCTATATTATCTTTATTTATATTATTAATATCCTTATCCTTATTCTTATAAAATATATTAATAGTAGTTATGCTTTTAATAGATAAACAATCTATATTAATAATATTAGCTTTAAATTAGTTTATAGAGTTACTGCTTATAGCTTCTCTATTTAAAAGATATATACTACTAAGTATATCTACTATATTACTACTATTATTATAATAGTCTACACTATTATTAATAGAATAGCAGCTATATAAACTACTTAGCTAATTAAGGTTAATAATAGAACTTATATTACTTAACTTATAGCTACTAAAGATAGAGATAGCTTTATTAGTATTATTAATAACACTATTAGCTAATATTATTACTTATCTATCTCTATTATTACTATTATAGATAATAGGGTTATTATTTAGTCCTAAATAAGATGCGCTATCTTTAGGGGTTAACCTATAGTTAATATTACTAAGTAAGTTATTAAAAGCTGCTATATATTTAGACTATTTAGAAGATATATTGCTAAATAGCGTACTATATTAGCTTATAATACTAAACTACTTAAGGAAGGTTTAGATTAACTTAATATAAATATTATATAGTCTCTTAGTATTATTATAATAAATATATTACTATAAACTACTAGCAGTAGTATCCCCTATTATAGCAGCTTAGGGTTAAAGGGGGGTTAAATTAACTAATATAAGTAAAGATTAGTAAAGAGGCAGTTATATAAATAGCATAGATAAAAGTGTTATTAGTAATAGTAGAATTATTAAAAATAAACTACTATTGCTTTTAATATTATAATAGCCTTATATTACCTTAGGACTTCTTCTTTTTATTACTACCTATAATATTTACTATATTAGTAAAGGTAATATAGGTTTAAGGATTTAGTATTTATAAATAACCTTTACTATAGCTTATTATCTTTTTTACGCTTATATTACTAGCTATTAAGTATTTTTATAATAATATTTTTCTTTTAGATTAAGTTTAAGATAGCTATAGCTATGCTTAGGTAGATTATTCTTAGCGCTATTTCCTAAATTAGAAGGCATTTTAAAATATAAAACTATTATATAGTAGATTCTTATTGTCTTTATTATTTACCTATAGGTATTAAGATATATAGTTTTATATAATAGATTTTTTGTCTTTTAATAGTGTTTAATATATATTTACTTAAATTCATCTAATATTACTTTATAATTAATATAACTATGTTTTATATTTTATTTAAATAAACTAGAATTATTTATTAATATACTTAAGATATTATATAGGTTTTACTAGTATATTGCCTTAAATATTAGGCTAAAAAATAATAAATAGTAGTGTAGTTTAAGGCTACCTTAAGGTATAATCTTAGTCCCTAATCTTATTTTATTAATTAAACCCTACTAATAAATTCCTAAATAATTAATTTATATATAACTTTAAAAAAATACTATCTCTTAACTAAGCTACTACTATAAACAAAAATTTTATCTATAGTTAGTATTCTTTCTTACTTACTTTAGTAATTATATTACTCTATATTTTAATTACTATAAGATTAATAGATAAAAAGGTCTTTATTAAAGAGAACTTAATCTCTATAAAAATAATAGAAAGTATAGCTAATTAATATATATTTTGCTATAATATTTAAGACTTTTTTAGTAGATAACTAATCTATAGCAGTAGAAATATAGCGCCTTAGGGAATATAAATTTATAATTAGCTATAATAAAATACTTAATATCTTAACTTTTATAGCTTTATAGTATAATACCTATAAAATAAATTTTTATTAGTTATATTAAATATTATACTTAATTCTATTTAAGTAGAAAGCTATAGATAGTAGTGCCTTAATATTAAACCTTATATCTTAGGTATTATACTTAAGACGCCTATTATATATATTTTATATATAAATAGCATTCTCTTTTAGGTATAGTTAAGCTAGGTATATAGAGCGCTTAAGCTTTATAAAAGGTATAGTTAGGAATGCTATATATTTTATTTAAGATTCTTAATTAAATAGTAATTATATTACTTTATTTTTTAAATGTTATATTTTTAATAGAATCTTAGTGCTTAAAGAAAGGTTAAACTTTATATAATAGACTTAATCTCTATAAAAAAAAGCAAAAGTCTTACTAAGTAATATATATTTTGTGAAAATATATCTATTTCTATAGATCTTTAGTACTTAATTAAGTAAAGGACTTTATAAAAGAGATTTAATCTTTATAAAAATAAGATAAAATATAACTAAGCTATATATCTTTAATTATTATTTTGTTATTTTTATATAGATTAAGTACTTATTTAAAGAGAGGTATTTATTAGCTAAAAGGGTTCTTAAGAAAAGGGACTTAATCTTTATAAAGATATAATAAAGTATAGCTAAGTTATATATATTTAACTAATAGCTTATTATCTCTATAAATATTATATTCTTATTTACTAAAAGGTCTTTACTATAGTATTCTTAGCTATATTAATTAAAGGGACTTAATCTCTATAAAGATATAATAAAGTATAACTAAAATGTATATATTTAACTAATAGCTTATTATCTCTATAGAGATTATATCTTTATTTACTAAAAGGTCTTTACTATAGTATTCTTAGCTATATTAAATAAAGGGACTTAATCTTTATAAAGATATAATAAAGTATAACTAAGATATATATATTTAACTAATAGCTTATTATCTCTATAGAGATTACATCCTTATTTACTAATAGGTTTTTACTATAGTATTCTTAGCTATATTAATTAAAAGGACTTAATCTTTATAAAGATATAATAAAGTATAACTAAGATATATATATTTAACTAATAGCTTATTATCTTTATAAAAATTATATTCTTATTTACTAAAAGGTCTTTACTAAAGGGCTCTTTATAATATAGGTTAATCTCTATAAAGATTATAATATAATAGATAAAGCATAATACTATAGATACTATATAAAACTATAGTAAAGCATTATAGCGCTAATAAAATATAAATTTATAATTAATTATAATAAAATACTTAGCATCCCTACTCTTATAGCTTTATAACTATAGATTTACTAAATAAATTTTTATTAGCTATATTTAATAAAGTAACTTACTATTTTAGTATATTTATGCTAAGCTAAATTAGGCTTTTTTACTATAGTATATATATATACACGCTAAATTTAGCGTGCACGCATATATACCTCTGCGACCGGCGTGGGCTTAACCGCCTGCGTCACCCCGCCTCACCCTAACCCCACAAGCGTAAGGATTAAAATAAGCTAAAAATAGATTTTTAACTTTAACAACGAGTTCCTTAATTTTACTATATATAACTATAGTACTTTTTTGACTTTTTAAAGAGCCCTACTTTTAGGCTTCTTAGATCTATTACCCTTTTTCTTCTACGATTTTATTTAGATTTATATAGATTTTCTTTAAATTTAGCATTCCTCTTCTTTCCCTTTTAGCTTTTAGAATACCTCTTTAAAGGGGGTGTTAAAAATAACAGCTATTTTTAGGGGACTTCCTTATCTATTAGGCCTCTTAACAGGCCTTATAGTAACCCTTAGCCCCTGCCTTATAAGGACCCTTATAGGGACTCTTAAGGGGCTTTTTTTAGCTATTACTAGCATTATAAGCGGCCTTAGGCTGTGTATAGCGCCTATAGAATTAATTCTTTTGCTTATAGCTTATAGCTATAAGCGCCCTACTTTTCTTACCTTTTCTTTTCTAATTATATCTTATAGTAGCTAGTATATACCTAATTAGAAACCTAATAGTCTATTAGGCTTAGTAAGACTTTAGAAATAATTTTTATAGTAACTAAGTAAGTAATTAAAATTTAGCTTAAAGATTTAAGCTACTTACCTTAAAAGCTATATAGTAGGCTACTTTAAGGTGCACTTTATAGCTAATTTATATAATAACTAAGGGGTTATAAAAGATTTTATAACTAGTATTTTTATTACTAAAATAAGGGGAATTTTTTTATATAATTAGTTAATTTTTCTAATTTTTAAAGTTATATACTAATTTTCACTAAGTTAATATTTAAGGAGTATATTAGCACCTTATTTATATAGCTATAAGTTTATTTTTTTATTTTTCTATATAAATAAATTTTATAAAAAATAAAAAGTAGCTTATAAGCCCCTTTTTATAGGGCTAGGCCTTTAATAAGCTTAAAGGGTATATAAAAGGGAAGATATTCCCTCTTACTAGCTACCTATTTATTATATAAACTGTTAATCTAAGCCTGCTACCTATAATATTAAATAATTAAATAAAAATCTAAGAAAATTCTACTATCTTCTATAAGCTAGAATTTAGTGTATTTTAAGTGCTAAAAGTTATGCATTAAGCTTCTAATATTAGTTATAAGGCCTATAGCTTTAGCTGTAGCGCTATAGAGCCCTTTTAGCTTCTGGCTTACTAAGCCTCACTACCTTAGTAATTTAGAGGGCAAAAGCCTCTGTAAACCCCTTATTTCTAATACTAACTAATATAACTAATCTAAACATCTAATTTTATAGTAAATACAATATATAAGAGAGTGGCTAATAAGGTGTATTTACTTAATAATATCCCCTTTAATAGCTCTATCCCTAATAAAGACCCTAAGTAAAAAATAAAAAAGTAGGATAAAGTTAAGTAGTGCCTTAATAAATATAGGAAGTATAAAGAATTTATTACTAATAGGTTCTCTAAACACCTATAAAGGTTTTAAATAATTAAAGAAAGATTAAATTAAATAATTAAAAAAGTTAAAGAATATCTTATACCTTAAGAAATAGATATTTTTTAGGAAATCCTTAGTAACTAAGAGGCGGCTCTTATATAGGATATCTCTAAGATTAATAAAGTTAATCCTTTTATTGCCCCTTTATAAGTTATTAAGGTTATTAAGTATAAAGCTTAGTAAGTTAAGTCTATCCCTATTTCTTTAGGGTTGTAAAAGAGGCTAATAGACTTATTAAAGATAAAATTAAAACATAGATTAATAGAAGAAAGCTATAGGTTATATAGGAATCTATATTTCCTTATAATAAAGAAAGATAAGGGAATATAGCTAATTCTATTAGCTATAAAGTATAATAGTATAACAATATAGGACGCTAGTATTCTATAGGGTGCTAAGAGCTTTAGTAAGGAATTTAGTATATATAAGATACTCTCTATTATTAATCTCCTTTCTAGATACAATTAAGTTAAGCTTAACAAGAAAAGCTAAGACCTTATAACAATCGCGACTCTAATAGGGCTTTTAAGGTTGTTGAAAATAACAGCTATTTTCAGGGGACTTTCTTATCTATTAGGCCTCTCAATAGGCCTTATAGTGACCCTTAGCCCCTGCCTTATAGGGACCCTTATAGGGACCCTTAGGGGGCTTTTCTTGGCTATTACCGGCGTTATAAGCGGCCCTAAGCTGCACACAGCGCCTGTAGAATCAATTCTTCTGCTTATAGCTTATAGCTATAAGCGCCCCACTTTTCTTGCCTTTTCCCTTCTAATTATACCTTATAGCAGCTAGCGCACGCCTAATTAGGAACCTAATAGTTTATTAAGCTTAGTAAGACTTTAGAATTAATTTTTATAGTAACTAAGTAAGTAATTAAAATTTAGCTTAAAGATTTAAGCTGCTTACCCTAAGGGCTATATAGTAGGCTACCTTAAAGCGCACTTTATAGCTAATTTATATAATAACTAAGAGGTTATAGAAGATTTTATAACTAGTATTTTTATTACTAAAATAAGGGGAATTTTTTTATATAATTAGTTAATTTTTCTAATTTTTAAAGTTATACGCTAATTTTCACTAAGTTAACATTTAGGGAGTATATTAGCACCTTATTTATATAGCTATAAGTTTATTTTTTTATTTTTCTATATAAATAAATTTTATAGAAAATAAAAAGTAGCTTATAAGCCCCTTTTTATAGGGCTAGGCCTTTAATAGGCTTAGAGGGTATATAAGGGAGAAGATATTCCTCTTTATTAACTACTTATTAATTATATAGACTATTAATTTAAGCCTACTACCTATAATATTAAATAATTAGATAAAAATCTAAGAAAATTCTACTACCTTTTATAAGCTAGAATTTAATATATTTTAAGTGCTAGAAGTTATGCATTAAGCTTCTAATATTAGTTATAAGGCCTGTAGCTTCAGCTGCAGCACTGCAGAGCCCTTCTAGCTTCTAGCTTACTAAGCCTCACTACCTTAGTAATTCAGAGGGCAAAAGCCTCTGTAAACCCCTTATTTCTAATAAAGGTTATACTAGCTGCCTTAAGGGGCTATAAACTTAGTTGCTTAGTTTATCTATATTATAGAGCGCATCCTATTTAATTTAATGCCCTAAATTTGCGCCCCTTTTCTAGATAATATTGCTATTAAAGGTCCTGCTATAACTTATAATAATATTAAAGCTTTACCTAAAGTGCGTTAATACATTTTAGAATATCTAATTAATGTTAATAAAGTGCTTATAAACCTTAAGTTAGCTAGTTATACTGCTTTTATAGTAAAGAGCGAATTTTGCTAGCTATTAGTAGTTATTATAAGCTTATACTATAATATATATAGAAGGAAGCTAACTAAAGTAAAGGTCCTTAAACTTAAGGAGTAGACTATATATAAAAATAAAAAGGATATACATTTCTTTCTTAAACTTACTTATTTTTATTATATTTAGGTCCTTTATTATACTTTAATTACTCTTTCTTTAATAAGGTTATTATAGAAAAATACACCTTAGTATTAAGAGCTAAAATATTAAAATGCTATAAAGAAGGTTATTAATATAATTATAATAGCCCTTAGCCTTTAATTAATTAATCTAAGTAAAGGTTATAGGGAAATTATTCTTATAATTAATACTAATAATATAGGTTAAGAGGCTGCCTTATTATAAGAGTATAATAGATTATAATATTTAGTTTAGTTTAAAAGTAGTGTATAATCTGCTATAAAGGCAATCTATAACGCTATAAAGTAAGAATATAGAGCTCTTATATATACTCTTTAAAGGCTATATATTTATTTTTATAGTATACTATTTATTTTAAAGATTAACTCTATAGTTTTAAAGCATTAGTTAGCTAAAGCTATTAATAATATACTTAGTGCACTTATTATATAATAAATAAGCTATATTTAGCTTTTTAACTTTATAGTTTACTATATTCTTAAATAATAGAATAGTACTATAAATAAACTTTTAAGAAAAGAGTTTAAGCTTTTTAATTAAATAGATTAAATAATTAAAGGTAATATTAAAGAGTTTATTAACTTATACTTAAATACTAATTAGTTTAAGGAATCTTAGTTACTTAAATATATTACTAAGTCCTAAAAGCTTATTTAATATCTTTAGATACTATATAAACTATTTAATCTATTAGTAAAGTAATTTAAGGCACTTAAAACTATTATTTAGAAGTTCTTTATTAATAATAAGTATCTCTTTAAAAGACTTATAGGGATTATAAAAGGCTTTACTATTATTATTAATAACCTAAAGTAGTATACTACTATTATAAAGGATATATATAAAAATATAGGCTATAAAGGTATAGAAGTTATTTTTTAAGCTTTATATTAGTAGTATTAGTAGTAAGGTATATAGGATATAGTAAAAGATATAATATCCTATTATAAGGTATACTAAAAGTTTGCCCTTTAGCATTTATAAGAGCTATTAATCTTAATTATACTTAAGAATTCAATAAGTAAAATTTATATTAATATCTAATACCTACTATTTAATTAAGGGTATAAGTATTTATTAAAGGCTTAGTATAACCTTACTAAATAGGTTAAAGCAGTTTCTATTTAAGCTATTAATGTTGCTACTATACGCTATTTCCTTAGTAAGCTTATTAGTAGGTTTAGTATATTTTAATATATTATATATAATAGCGGACCTAAAATGTATAAAGATCTATAAAGTATACTATTTAATCTTAGTATTTATAGTATTTAGACTTTAAGATATAACCCTAAAAGTAACGCTTTTATTAAAGCTAGTTATTAAACTTTAGCTTTAGTACTTACTAAGTTAAGTAGTTTTAATAGGCATTAGCTATAATATCTTAATAGAGCCTTGCTTACTAACTATATTATAGTAAGGGCTTCTTATAAATAGTCTGCCTTTTATTTAATTTATAATTAGGAACTTATTTTACTTTTAGAGATAGAATTCCTAACTTAATAATTAATTAATTAAGATACTATTATAATAAGTTAGGATCTTTTTAAAGCTTAGGTTTAACTCCTTAAATATAAAGCTAAAGATATTATTACTACTAAAAAGAAGGTGCTATACTATAAATAAAGACTAATAGCTTAAATAAATAAAAATTAAGTAGCATTTCTTTATAAGGAATCTAATTAATTAAATCTAAAAGATCTTATTCTTATTTATAATATATATTATATTATAAATATATTTATAGTAAGAAAGTTAGTAATATACTAAAGTGGACTATTTTAAATCTATAGCTAGGCGCCTATTATAAAAGCCTATTAGCTATAGACCTTAGATAGTATTATTTTAGATAAAACAATTAATAGTAACTATTTTAAGAAGTTTATACTTAATAAAGAAGGGTAGTAAACCTTATCTATTAATAATTAGCTTTATTAACTACTATACACTTCTTTAGGCTATTATATACTAGTAACTAATTTAAATAGCTAACTTTATTCTCTTTTACTATTTATTTCTAATTATAATATATTTAATTAAATAATTACTACTAATAAACCTTTAATTCTAAGGGGTATCTTAAAAGATAAGGAAGATTTAGCTAGGGAGGACTTAAATAAGGAGGTAACTATTCTACTATACTACTACTCCCTTTACTAAGTTAAAGTTTAATTGCCTAAAATATTAGAAAAGTAATAAGCTAAATTTATAGCTTACGCTATTTTATTTAATTATTAATAGTACTTTTATTCCCTTTTCTTTCTTTAGCTCTCTTCTTTAGTTATTTAACTTTTATATATTAATATTTTATATTTTTATTTTATTAATATAATTAACTATTAAAACTTATTAAATCTTATAGTTTACCTTATCTTTAAAAAAGAGATAGGCTTAATAGTATTATTATATTTTCTCCTTTTTACTTTTACTTTAATTAAATAGTTTATTTTATTCTTTTATTTACTTCTTTATTCCCTTTTAAATTAAATAAGGAGGTAGGATATTAAATACTAAATAAAGCGTAATCTTTAGATCTAATATTTTAATATCCTAGCTTTCCTTACTTAATAGCTTTTTTATATTTTAAGTAAAACCTTTCTTACTAAGAAAGGCTTAAAGACTATACTAATCCTTTACCTATTAATAATATCCTTCTTTAATCCCTTATTTATAAAAAGTAGAACCTTTCTAAATATAGTTACTATAAACACTACTATAAACTTTATATACTAATATATACCTATAAAAAGGGAAGTATATATACTTACTAAATATAGTTACTATCCCTAAATATATCTTTATATAAAAGGCATAGGCTATATTATTATTAGTTTTATATAATAAAACTAAAAAGGTAAGTTTTCTTTTATTTTATTTTATAAAAGAGGTAAAGAACTAGCCTTATAAATATATAAATTCTATAGAAATATATATTAAAGTTAAATAGCGCTTTAAAATCTCTCTTATACTTAGAACCCTTTAAATAATCTTTTTAAACACTTAATTATAAAGGTTTAAGGATATAAAATAATCTATTATCCCTTTAGGAGCATTTAGTAAGATCCCTTTTCTTATAATAATTTTAGTATAAATTAGAATACTACCTTTACTTAAGTTAATGCTATTAATAAGGACTATTTAGTAAAGGAAATAGAATTAGTAAAGAAAGATAGTTAGATATACTTCCTTATTAGCTAATTAAATAGTTGCTTACTATTTCTATATTAACTAATACCTTTTAAAAGGAAGTATATGCTTACTAATTTAAGGTATATATAGTAGTAAGCTTCTCTTTAGAAATCTTATTTATAATAAAATTAGTAATATTTAGGAGTTTTTTATAAGGATTATTAAAATAATCTATAATAAAGAAGGGGATAAAGAAGGCTTTATATTATTATTATAATAAAGGCTAAAGAAAGAGAAGTTATAAAAAGAAGAAAAAAATATATTATAAAAAACAGCTAAAAGGCTTCCTTATTTTAATAGTAGAGTAAATTACTTATATAACACCCCCTCTATTAAACAGTCTATATCTGCTACTTTTCAATTAATATAGGCTAGTAATAGCTATTAACCTATAAATTTGCTAACTTTAACTAGAATTATATAACTTAATATGTCTTTAGCTACTAAATTACTTATAAAGCTTTAACCTATAAACCTCTCTACTTTAACTAAAAAATTCCTACTTTTCCCTTTCTTATAATACTCTTATTTTCTTCTCTTTTCTTTTATAACTACTTAATTTAGCTTCTCTACCCTTTTACTAATATATTATAAGTTCTTTTATATCTTTTTAACTATTCTTCTTATAAATCTCTCTTACTCTATCCCTATATAGTAAGTTCTTTTATTATAAAGAAATCCTTATTCTTTAAAATTTATATCTTTATTCTTTCTATTTAGTTTCTTATTAAAGTATTTAATTATACTACTATAATATTAAAAAAAGCCTTTTCTCTCTTTATTCTTAGTTTAGCTTAATAAAGTTATAAACCTTTAATTCTAACTTCCTTTTAGTTTTTTTATAATAAATATATTCTCTCTTTTATTATAGTAAAAAGTAAATTAAAAGGCTATAATAGCTAATTTTATATAATAATTAAGGTAAACTATATAAATAAAGAGCTAGGAGATTTATTTTAGTATTAGCCTTCTCTCTTTATTTTTAAAAATAAATAGCTATAATAAATACTAAGAATAAAGATAGATAAGTATATTAAGAAAGAATATACTTTAGTTCTACTTATAAATAAAGGTTAGAATAAGATTAGATAGTTAAACTATTTATATAATATTTATAGTTTCCTTTAAGCTACTAATTTTAGAGCTAAAGAAAGCTTTAAATAGCTTAATTAGTTTTTATTAATAGTAATAATTAAATATATATAATATAGGATTAAGTATATTATAGTATTCCTTTTAAAGAAAATTAGTATTAAGGAATAACTAATTAACTTAAAAGACTACTTTACTAATTATAAATCTACTATTTAAACACTCCCCTTTAAAAATAAACTTATTAATATTTAGTATAGTATATATTAAAATCTATAGAAACTCTATAATATTTAGTATAATAAGCAATTTACTGCTAGGTTTATATACTTTATAAAATATTAAACTACTTTTATATAAAATAGAAAGTAGGGAACTTTATATTTCTTTAATAGCATTTAAAGTAATTAATAATATAGGTTTTAGCTTTTTATATAAGGATAGACTTAAATCCTTTATATTCTTAACTACTTATATTATTTTTAAGCTATTATAGTATTAAAACCTACTTAAAATAGTAGTTATAAGTATAGCTATATTTATCTTTACTTTATAATTTATATACTTTAGGGCTTAGCTAATTAAATAATAGAATAAATTATATAGTTCTACCCTATATTAAACTTAATAATTAAGTATCTTTTTAAAGGGAGCTTTATAATAAAGAAAGCTAGTAAGTTTAAGCTCTTTTTATAATAGTAGCTTTTTAATAATTTAATTCTTAATAAAAAGCTATTATACTATACTGCTTAGTAAAGATTACTTTATATACTTACTAATATTATAATAAATAAACTTAAGTATATAATACTATTTAATTAACTAACTTTTAAATAAGGGGAGAAACTTAAGTATAATATTTTAAACTTAGCTTTAATTTTAAAAGCTATAAAAGAATTAATCCTTTTTATTAACTTCTTTACTATTAAAGAAAGGTATATAAAAATAAAAGTACTAATTAAATAGAACTATAACTTATATCCTTAGAGCTATTACTTAATATAGATTAAATTAAATAAACTACTAAAAATAGGGAATACTTTAATAGATATTTAGAGAACTTTTAAAGCTTTTATACCTAAGAATATTAAGACTTTAAATATTATATATATCTTTATTTAGAAGAGCTAATAAGATAAATATAATAAGTAGAAAAAGGCAAAAAAGGTCTAAGCTATTATAAATGCTACTATTATAGAGATAGCTAGGATTAATTAGGTAAAAGATAGATTAAAAACTACCTTTATATTACTATAATCTTTAAGAGAAGCTAAGAAAGACCTTAATATTAAGAAAATTACTATTTCTATATTATTATAGTAACTAATAAATAATAATTAAGAAGATAAGCTTATTATAAATAAGTAATAATTACTATAAGATTAATTATAAATATTTAATTAAGGGGATTAGCTTTAATTAAACTTTTTTTTAAGATTTAAGGGTAAAGTATAAAATACTTTATATATATCTTTAATTACTACTATTAAAAAGGTTACACTTAAAGATATAAATTATATAACTATTATTATACTTTTGCTAACTATAAAAAAAAAAGGTATTAAGTAAAGATTTATTTTTATACTAACCTTAATAAGTAAATTATATATTTCTATTATTTTTATAAATATAGTAAGGATAGTAGTTTAAAATAGGATTTAAAAATATATTAAAAAGGAAATTAAGTAGAAGCTAATATAGGTTCTTTTATAAGTAAAGTGTATAAAGTAGAGAAATAAGATAAAAAATATAGAGAAGTAGGAATTATTTAATTAAGTTTATAAGGTATTTATTTTCTTTTTTATCCTATTTATTTACCTCTTTTTATATATTAGTCTACTATAAATTATAGAAATCTATAGTACACTTAGGGAGGTATTATATTAAGGTAAATTAGTTAGGAGACTAATATAGCTATAGTATAGAATATAATTATAACTAAGTAAGAGTAAGCTTAATTATTTAATTAAAGGAAAAAGTATAAGTAAAGAGTATTTTTTATAGCTTTTCTTTATACCCTATAGTATATTTTTACGCCTATTTAAAATATTAAAATATTAAAATAAAATCTTTATTATATTCCTTTTTCCTTATATACCTTACTATTATATAAGCTTTTAAATTAAAAACGCTTACTATTATTATAAAGTAAATATAATAAATTATTTAATTAAAAAAAAACCTATAAATTAAGACTAAAATTAAGTATATTACTTTATTAGTTATTATTATAAAAAAAGGTAAAAAACCTAAGGAATTACTAAGGAAGGCTATTTACTATATTTTAGGAAAGAAAAGAGCTATATAAGAAGATAAAAGTCCTAGTTATTATTTTTAGCTAGATAAACTATTTAATTATATAATAATTCTACAAAAAACTTTCGCGAATTCGCCTGCACTGCGACAGCGCTGCGGAATCGACTCTAAACCGCTTAAAAAGTTAATAAAACGTTTTATTAAGCCTGTTTACCCCCCTCCTTAATACTATATTAATCTTAGAGCGTAGGCATAATAGGTAATGTAATATTAATAGATATTAATACTAGGAATTATAGCCTCTTATAGAGTTGCTACTACTTAAACGTAAGGACTAACAATAATAATAATATAATTGCCCCTTAAGTTAATCCTAAGCCTATTATAAGTTAGAATAAGGCGCTAGCACACTTATATAAGGATTATAATAAGATTATTAAGCTATTTAATATAAGCTTATTAAAAGGGATTTAGGACTTTTATCTCTCCTACCTAAACGCAGAAATAACGTATACCTACTGTAGCACTATTAATACCTTTAGACTAATTATAATAAAAAACCTTAAGGAAACTATTAAAAAGGCTATTAAAAAGGCAATCTAGCTTAGGACTAACTTAGGAACCTCTTAAGCCTTTATTACAGCTTATAGGATAACTACTGCTGCTAGTATAGCCCCTTTTAGCTAAAAATCTGCCTACTAGCTAGTTACTTTAGTAGTGCTACCTTAGGTATATTATAAAGTCCTTATTAAAGGGCCCTCTATTAGTAAGCTCCTTAAGACTAAGTCCCTAGAAGATATTATTACTGCTATTAATATAGCTATTAATACTAAATATACTATAGCTATAAAACGCCTTTATAGTAGAGATACTATTATAACGTTTAGGGACTTAGCTAAACCTTACTTAATAAGTAAGGACTAGGTCTAATATACATTTAGACTAAATGCAACCCTTTAACACTAAGTGTTTAGTATAATTATTAAGGGATTCCTTAACTACCTCTATTAAAACTAATTAAAAAAAAATATTATAAAGGCCCTTACTACTACTAATAGCCTTAGGATAGTTAGGGTTATAACTTAAAAACTATATAATACCTTTAATAGAGCTCCCTTTATTATAGGCGTTAATAAAGTAAATATAGTTAACTACTTATACTAAGTTAAGGTAGTCTTTAAAGCTAAGATATTTAATGCTAAACTATATAATAATACTATTTACCTTAAATAGTGCTATAAATGCTATAAATTTAGCTATATTATAGTATACTATAAGGCTACTCTAAGGTATAGCTATTATATAGTTAGTTAGTATAAAGAGAGAGAATAATTATATCTAGCCCTTATAGGCAACGCTTATAAATATTACCTTAACTGCTTTAGTAGGCACCTAACTTAGTCCTAACTCTATACTATAGTAAATAAGTAATAGGTATAAGCTAAGGCAGCCTACTTAGTAAGGCTATACGCTTTTACTATTTTAAATAGTATAGAATAAAAAGGTTAAACTAAAGTAGGGAGCTATAGCTATTATAGAAGGGTAAGTAGCTCTATAGCTTATAAAAAGTTGCCTTAAAAATAAGTTAAGCGCCTTAAGGAAAGCAGAAACTAAACTACTAAAGCGCAACCTTCCTTATTAGCTTTAGTAATTTAGTAATACAGTATAATAAATAACTATCTAAGCCTCTAACCTATCCTTACTAAGGGGCTAGCTAAATATAGTAGCTAACCTATTACCCTCCTATAATAAAGGTATTATACTAAAATATACAAAAGAAGACACACTTAGTGTATATAATACTAAGCACCTAGCCTAGGACTAATATAGTAGTAATATAAGAACTATATAGTTCTAATTAATTACCCCCTATCTTAAGCTTAAGCTACTACTAACTTACTATATATAGAGGCAGGATAGCTATATATATATATTAAAAACATAGCCCTAAATTATAAATAACTTAGTATAGAACGGACTAATGCTCTATTACCTTATAAAATATAGAAATCTACTTTATATACTCCTTTAACTTTAAATATAATTAGATTACGCCCTTATATAAACTTATATTAGTCCCTTTAAGAGACTAAACTATACTTATTAAGGACTTTAACTAACACTATCTATTATAAAATAAGTATAAATACACCTTCTTAGGCTATAATACCCTCCTATTACTTATAACTTAGTAGCAACTTAAGCTTATTACCCCTTAAGGTAAGATAACTTAGTAAACCTAAGGCTAATAAAGTAGTATAATTAACTATACCTAGGCTACCCTTAACTTATTTATTAAGTTTATAGGCAGCCTTAACTTAGGTAGGTCTAACTATATCCTATAGCTTATTTATATTAAGATAGGAATCTATTAACTAAGAAATAAGGACCTTAAATTTAGCTAGGTATTTATAGATAATAATATTATATTTAGTAAGGCTGTATATTAGCTTTACTATAACCGCCTTAGGGAGCTGCTAAACACCCCTAAAAAGATTAATTTATTTATAGACTAGTTAATAGGTAAGCTTTAGTAAATTGCTAGGAAATTAACCTTAAGGAACCCTTAAGGTAAGCCTTATTAGTAGCTATAGTAGAATATAAGAGTTAAGGAGGCAGTCTAAAAGATAAAGAGAGCTTAATATTATTAAAGAGTAATTAAAACTAATATAGACTAATAAACTGCTACTAAAGTAGCTAAGACTTAATTCTAAGTAGTCTGTAAGGAGTAATACAGTGCCTAAAGACACCTTATCTAATTAGCAACTACTAAGCAGCCTATTTTATAGAAATTAGAATAATAGGTATGTCTTTATAGCAGCCTCCCCCTTAATACTTAGTAAGTACTAACCCTACTCTAAGGCAAGGGTAATGCAACCTTCTAAGCACATTCCTATAATAAAAAAGCAGTAGCATTTATAAAACAGTTCTTTCCTTTATTTTATACCTATATTAATAATATACTAAAAGACCTAAAGGCTTACCTTAATACTGCTATGTTCTTAAACTTAGAAAAATTTAATAAAAATAAAATCTATATAGTTATAAAGCACTTAGCTAGCTAAAAGGCACCTAAACTTAATAAGCTTTTAGTAAGGTTCCTTAAGGTATATAGTAAGCTACTAACTTAAATATTAATATACTTACTTAATACTTATTACTAAGTTAGGCACTACTTAGCCTTATTTTAAAAGGTAAAAGTAGTAGTGCTATAAAAACTAAGGAAGTCCCCCTAAAAGCTTTAATAAGCTAAAGCCTAAAGGCTAATATTACTCTTAAGCGTTATAGGTAAGGTTTTAAAAGCAGTAGTAGCAACTTAAATTACCTATATAGCTAAGGAGGGAGGCACCCTCTTTAATATATAAATAGGAAATAAGGCTAATAGGTTAATAAAGGTAGCCCTTAATATTCTTACTAAAGCTATATATATAACGTAGCACTATAGTAGGACTATGTTACTCCTTTAGCTAAATATCTCTATAGCCTTTAATACTATATACTATTATTAACTTATATATATAATAATATCCTTAGGCCTCCTTAAGTAGATAGTAGCGTAGACTTAAGCCTTTATAGCTACTAAAATAGTATATTTTTACTTTAAAGGTAAGGCTATTAATATTATATTTATAACTATTAGGGTCCTATAAGGTTCCCTTATCTCCCCTATACTATTCCTTTTATATATTACCTCCCTTTATACTAAGCTATAGTTAGTTAATTCTATACTAATTCTAAGGTTCTTAAATAATATAAATATCCTTGCTTATAAGTGTATAGTAAAGAATAATTAAGCCTAACTTAAGTAAGCTTAAGAGGTTTACTAGGAATAGTCTGCTAAGTTAAGCTTAAAGTTTTATCTATAAAAAAGTAAACTTATTTACTTTACTAAATACTACTAACTAATAACAACCTTAGTTTAACTTAGGAACGCTATTATTTAGCTTATTTAGTCTGCTTACTTTCTTAGGGTATAGGTATATAAAAAGCTTTAATAAAAGACTTACTAATCTAAAGTTATAAGGAAACTAGCTTAGTAATAACTTACCCTTACTATAGTCTTAGCGTTAATATAAAGGTGCCCTATGTAGAATATAAGGATCCTTTATATATAGGTTATTTAGAGCTTAATTATATATAGTATAAGAATATACTACACCCTAATAGGCTATAGGGGGGTTGCTAAAGGTATAGCTAAAAAGTTTAAAAAAAAGCAACTCTACTATCTTTAGGTTATTATAGGTGCCTATAAGGCTATACCTTAGGCTTTAGTAGAAACTAAAGTAGCTATACTACTTATTAATCTTTACCTTAACTTTTAGGCATAATACTTTTATAAGTAAATTAAAGCAAATAGTATAGCAGAGAAAATCTAAGGCGCTTATATAGCAATTATAACTTAGCTTTAGTAAAGATAACGCTAACGCGCCTACTAAGGCCTTAAACTAGCCCCCTTTATACCCCTTTAACGCTGCCCCCCCTTATACCCTAATAGACTTAACTCTACTAAAGAGCTTAAATAGAAATAAGTGGATAAATAGTATTAGGAGAGAGCTATAGTATAAGTATATTAGCCCTACTACACCTTTATAGCAGCTAAGTAAGACCTTAACTTTAGAACTATATAGAAGCTTATATACTTATATAGGCCCCTTAATAAGTATAAGTTATTCTTACTTATATAAATATATATAGAAAAGATTAGGCTTAAATCCTTCCTATATAACTAATATATCTTTAATATAAATTTCTTTATTTACTACTACTAGCTTAACTTTAAGAACTATTACTATATTATTTTAAATTACTTAAACTATAACTACTTATAACCTTTTAAGCTTAATATACTACCCCTTTAAGACTATAGAGATATCTAAGTTACGCTTAATACGCCTTAGTCTATAAGCTTCCTTAGTAAGTAAATACTATAAACTAATTATATCCTTTATTTTATATTAGCTACCTACCTTAAGAAGAAATAGAAGCATAAGGTAAATAAAGTAGTAGAAACTAAATAAAACTAATATAAGGCTAACCTAACCCCTAGCTAAAGCTAAAATATAGCTTAACTTAGTTAGAGTAATTTAGTTACTATATTATTACTAAATATCTTATAAACCTAAGGAGGTAGCAACTTAAGCTTATAGTAGGATATATAAAGGAACTTAAATATAATTATAAATTATAGTTACTATTATTACTTATAACTACTATTATTTATTATACTACTACCTATATAAAGAAAGAATAAAAAAGAGAAAGTGCCTAAGCTAAATCTATATTAGCCCTTAGCTAATCCTACCTCTTCCTTAGGTCTTCTATAGTTGCTTAAAAGAGTAAGCCTTATTAGCCGCTTTTAGGGCTATTACAATCTACTTTAAGAACCTTAGGCACTCCTTCTTAAAGTATATAGTTAAACTACCTTTATTTTTAGCTTAACCCTCCCCTATCCCCTCCTATTTAATTAAATTTTACGCTATTTCTTATAAGCTACTATATCCCTTTTATATATATATTAGTACCTTAAGATTAAGGAGAGGCTAAGTTAGACTTATAGGGGTAGGGATAATACCTTTAGTTGCCTTATTCTCTCTTACCTACTCCTCTTAAGCTATAAGCACCTTTTTAACCTCTACTTTATATAAAAAGGACTTCTTTAGCTATAAATATAGTTAGGCTTTAAGTTAGCTTTAAAGGGAAATAACTTATAAAAGGATAATTTTTACCCTACTTAGTATATTTATAGTAGAGTTTAGTAAGGTTTATAATTAGGTTAGCTATAGTATTATATTAAACCTAACTTAAATCTACTTACTTTTTTAATTAAGATAATATTTTACAATCTCTTTAGACTATATAAAATAGGGTTTATAAGGCTAAGCGTAGGCAGTGCCCTTAAATAATATTAGCCTTATACTAATATAGGACTAATAAAAGGACTTATTAGCTTTAGAGGGGGGTCTTTTTTATTTCTTTTACTAAGTATTTTTTAAGAGGAGGAGTTAGTAGAAATTAACTAAAGCTGTAGCAGTCTTACTAAGGCAGTAATAATTAAGGGGCAACTTATAGATAAAGGGGATAATTAAAGAAGAAAAGAGGAAAAAGAAAAGGCTAAAGACTTAAGGGGAAAGCCTTTATTTATCTCCTTAACTGCTTACCTTTATATAACTTTGCTGCTAAACCTTACAGCTATTAGCTAGCTGCTTTACTAATCTAAACTAGACTCTCTAACCTAAACAAAGGCTAAGTTAATACCTTATTAACCCTAATAAAACTTTAGATTCCCTTATATTACTATTAAACCTAACTTATCCCCTACTATTTAATAGCTTATACTAATTAAGAATAAGCAGAATAAGTAAGCCTAAGAGACTTATTAATATAGTTTAACTTATACTAACGCTAACTTAGGACTTTATTAGCTTCTACTAGTTCCCTAGGATTACTATTAATTAGATATAAATCTTACTTATACTTAGACCTTTCTATCCTACCTTTTAGCAACTACTGCTACACTTAGCCTAGTAGGCAGCGCACCTTACTTCTATAGTTAGGACTACCTTAGGGCCTATATAGGCCTTAGTAATTGTATAAATGCGTAGTATATAGGTTTTCCTCCCTATACTAGGGTTTTTCCTGTATAGATTAGTAAAATAAGGTACTAGATAGCGGCTGCTACTAGCCGTCTAGGGTAAATAAATAAATAAATAAATATAATAATTCTACTTTTAAGATTATTTCCTACGCCCTTTATATATTTAACTTTATAAATCCTAAGGTTTGTTACTAATAGTATGGCAGCCTCTATGAATTACAGAGTTAAGTGTATTAAAGGGTTATGTGGGTTTTAGGGTCGACACACTAGTTATTAGACTTTAGCTTTAGTGCTTACTAAGTTAAGCAGTTTTAATAGGCATTAGCTATAATATCTTAACAGAGCCTTACTTACTAACTATATTATAATAAGGGCTTCTTATACATAATTTGCCTTTTATTTAATCTATAGTTAGGAACCTATTTTACCTTTAAAGGTAAAATTTTTAATTTAGTAATTAATTAATTAGAATGCTATTATAATAAGTTAGAATCTCTTTAAAGCTTAGGTTTAACTCCTTAAATATAAAGCTAAAGATATTATTACTACTAAAGAGAAGGTACTAAGCTATAAATAAAGACTAGTAGCTTAGATAGATAAAATTAAGCAGTATTTCTTTATAAGAAATTTAATTAATTAAACTTAGGAGATCTTATTCTTATTTATAATATATATTATATTATAAATATATTTATAGTAAGAAAGTTAGCAAAATACTAGAGTGGACTATTCTAAATCTATAGCTAGGCACTTATTACAAAAGCTTATTAGCTATAGACCCTAAATAGCATTGTTTTAGATAAAATAATTAATAGTAACTATTTTAAGAAGTTTACGCTTAATAAAAAAGGGTAGTAGACCTTATCTGCTAATAATTAGCTTTATTAACTATTATACGCTTCTTTAGGCTATTATATATTAGTAACTAATTTAGATAGCTAACTTTATTCTTTTTTACTATTTATTTCTAATTATAATATATTTAATTAAATAATTGCTATTAATAAACCTTTAACTCTAGGGGGTATCTTAAAAAATAAAGAAGATTTAGTTAAGAAGGATTTAAATAGAAAGGTAACTATTCTACTATACTACTACTCTCTTTACTAAGTTAAAGTTTAATTGCTTAGAATATTAAAAGAGTGATAAGCTAAATTTATAGCTTATACTATTTTATTTAATTACTAATAATACTTTTATTCCCTTTTCTTTCTTTAACTCTCTTCCTTGGTTATTTAACTTTTATATATTAATATCTTATGTTTTTATTTTAATTAATACTATTAAGCGTTAAGACTTATTAAATCTTATAGTTTACCTTATCTTTAAGGAGGGGGGTAGGCTTAATAGTATTATTATATTTTCTCCTTTTTACTTTTGCTTTAATTAGATAGTTTATTTTATTCTTTTATTTACTTTTTTATTCCCTTTTAAATTAAATAAAAAGGTAGGATATTAAATACTAAATAAGGCGTAATCTTTAAGTTTAACGTTTTAATATTCTAACTTTCCTTATGTAGCAGCTTTTCTATATTTTTAGTAGAGCCTTCTTTGCTAAAAAAGGCTTAAAAACTATACTAATCCTTTACTTATTAATAGTATTCTCCCTTAATCCCTTATTTATAAAAAGTAGAACCTTTTTAAATATAGTTACTATAAATGCTACTATAAACCCTATATACTAATATATACTTATAAAAAGGGAAGTATATATGCTTACTAAATGTAGTTACTATTCTTAAATATATCTTTATATAAGAGGTATAAGCAATATTATTATTAGTCCTATATAATAAGATTAAGAAGGTAAGTTTTCTTTTATTCTATTTTATAAAAGAGGTAAAGAACTAACCTTATAAATATATAAATTCTATAGAAATATATATTAAAGTTAGATAGCGCTTTAAAATCTCTCTTATACTTAGAACCCCTTAGATAATCTTCCTAAACACTTAATTATAAAGGTTTAGGGATATAAAATAATCTATTATCTCTTTAAAAGTATTTAATAGGATCCCTTTTCTTATAATAATTTTAGTATAGATTAGAACGCTGCCTTTACCTAAGTTAATGCTACTAATAAGGATTGTTTAGTAAAGGAAATAAAACTAGTAAGGAAAGATAGTTAAATATACTTCCTTATTATTTTATTAAATATTTACTTATTATTTCTATATTAATTAAAACCTTTTAGAAGGAAGTACACGCTTACTAATTTAAGGTGTATATAGTAGTAAGCTTCTCTTTAGGAATCTTATTTATAATAAGATTAGTAATATTTAGAAGCTTTTTATAAGGATTATTAAGATAATTTATAATAAAGAAAGGGATAAAGAAGGCTTTATATTATTATTATAATAAAGGCTAAAGAAGGAGGAGTTATAAGAAGAAGAAGAAAATATATTATAAGAAGCAGCTAGGAGGCTTCCTTATTTTAGTAGTAGAGTAAATTACTTATATAATACCCCCCCCTATTAAATAATCTATATTTACTGCTTTTTAATTAATATAAGCTAGTAATAGCTGTTAACCTATAAATTTACTAACTTTAACTAGAATCACGCAACTTAATGCGTCTTTAGCTACTAAATTACTTATAAAGCTCTAACCTATAAACCTCTCTACTTTAACTAGAAAATTCCTACTTTTCCCTTCCTTATAACGCTTTTATTTTCTTCCCTTTTTTTTTATAACTACTTAATTTAGTTTCTCTACTCTTTTATTAATATATTATAAGTTTTTTTATATTTTTCTAACTATTCTTTTTATAAACCTCTCTTACTTTATCTTTATATAATAAGTTCTTTTATTATAAAGAAATCCTTATCTTTTAGAATTTATATCTTTATTCTTTCTATTTAGTTTTTTATTAAAGTATTTAATTATACTACTATAATATTAAAAAAAGCCTCTTCTTTCTTTATTTTTAGTTTAGCTTAGTAAAGTTATAAACCTTAAATTCTAACTTTCTTTTAGTTCTTTTATAATAAATATATTCTCTCTCTTATTATAGTAAAAAGTAAATTAAAAAGCTATAATAGCTCATTTTATATAATAGTTAAGGTAAACTATATAAATAAAGAGCTAAAAGATTTATTTTAGTACTAGCCTTTTCTTTTTATTCTTAGAAATAAATAGCTATAATAAGTATTAAAAATAAAGATAAATAAGTATATTAAGGAAGAATATACTTTAGTTTTATTTATAAATAAAGGTTAGGATAGAATTAAATAGTTAAACTATTTATATAATATTTATAGTTTCCTTTAAGCTATTAATTTTAGAGCTAAAGAAAGCTTTAAATAGCTTAATTAGTTTTTATTAATAGTAATAATTAAATATATAGAATATAGGATTAAGTATATTATAGCATTTCTCCTAAAGGAAATTAGTATTAGAGAATAATTAATTAACCTAAAAGACTACTTTACTAACTATAAATCTACTACTTAAATACTCCCCTTTAAAAATAAACTTATTAATATTTAGTATAGTATATATTAAAATCTATAGAAACTTTATAATACTTAGTATAGTAGGCGATTTACTACTAAGTTAATATACTTTATAAGATATTAAACTACTTTTATATAGAATAGAAAGTAGAGAACTTTATCCTTTTTTAATAGCGTTTAAAGTAATTAATAATATAGGTTTTAGCTTTTTATATAGAGATAAACTTAAATCCTTTATATCCTTAACTATTTATATTATTTTTAAGCTATTATAATACTAAAACCTACTTAAAATAGTAGTTATAAGTATAGCTATATTTATCTTTACTTTATAATTTATATACTTTAAGGCTTAGCTAGTTAAATAGTAGAATAAATTATATAGTTCTACTTTATATTAAACTTAATAATTAAGTATTTTTCTAAGGGGAGCTTTATAGTAAAGAAGGCTAATAAGTTTAAGCTTCTCTTATAGTAGTAGCTCTTTAATAACCTAATTCTTAATAAAAAGCTATTATACTATACTACTTAGTAGAGATTGCTTTATATACTTACTAATATTATAGTAAATAAACTTAAGTATGCTATACTATTTAATTAACTAACTTTTAAGTAAGGGAAGAAACTAAGGTATAATATTTTAAACTTAGCTTTAATACTAAAAGCTATAAAAAGTTTAATCTCTTTTATTAACTCCTTTATTATTAAAAAAGGGTATATAAAAATAAAAGCATTAATTAAATAAAACTATAACTTATATTCTTAAGGCTATTGCTTAATATAGATTAAATTAAATAAACTGCTAAAAGTAAGGAATACTTTAATAAATATTTAGAAAACTTTTAAAGCCTTTATACTTAAGAATATTAAGACTTTAAATATTATATATACCTTTATTTAGAAGAGCTAATAAGATAAACGTAATAAGTAAAAAAAGGTAAAAAAGGCTTAAGCTATTATAAATACTACTATTATAAAAGTAGCTAGAATTAATTAGGTAAAAGATAGATTAAAAACTACCTTTATATTACTATAATCTTTAAAAAAAGCTAAAAAAGACCCTAATATTAAGGAAATTACTACTTCTATATTATTATAATAACTAAAGAATAATAAGTAGGAGGATAAGCTTACTATAGATAAGTAATAATTACTATAAGATTAATTATAAATATTTAATTAAAGGGATTAACCTTAATTAAACTTTTTCTTAGGACTTAAGGGTAAAGTATAAGATATTTTATATATATCTTTAATTACTACTACTAAAAAGGTTATACTTAAAGATATAAATTATATAACTATTATTATACTTTTACTAACTATAAAAAAGAAAGGTATTAAGTAAAGATTTATTCTTATACTAGCTTTAATAAGTAAATTATATATTTCTATTATCTTTATAAATATAGTAAGAATAGTAATTTAGGATAGGATTTAAAAATATATTAAGAAGGAAATAAAGTAGAAGCTAGTATAGGTTCTTTTATAAGTAAAGTGTATAAAGTAAAGGAATAAAATAAAGAATATAAGGAAGTAGGAATTATTTAATTAAGTTTATAAGGTATTTATTTTCTTTTTTATTCTATTTATTTACCCCTTTTTATATATTAGTCTACTATAAATTATAGAAATTTATAGCACACTTAGGGAGGTATTATATTAAGGCAAATTAGTTAGGAGACTAATATAGCTATAGCATAGGATATAGTTATAACTAAGTAAGAGTAAGCTTAACTATTTAATTAAAAGAAAAAGTATAAGTAAAGATTATTTTTTATAGCTTTTCTTTACACCTTATAGTGTATTTTTATACCTATTTAAAATATTAAAATATTAAAATAAGATCTTTGTTATATTCCCTTTTTCTTATATACCTTACTATTATATAAGTTCTAAATTAAAAACGCTTACTATTATTATAAAGTAAATATAATAAATTATTTAATTAAATAGAAACCTATAATTTAAGACTAAAAATTAAGTATATTACTTTATTAGCTATTATTATAAAAAGAGGTAGAAAACCTATAGTATTGCTAAGAAAGGCTATCTACTATATTTTAGGAAAGAAAAGAGCTATATAAGAAGATAAGAGTCTTAGTTATTATTTTTAGCTAAATAAACTATTTAATTATATAATAATTCTGCTTTTAAGATTATTTCCTACGCCCTTTATACATTTAACTCTGTAAATTCTAAGGTTTATTATTAGTAGTGTAGTAGCCTTCTTAGATTATAGAGTTAAGTGTATTAGAGGGTTGTGTGGGTTTTAGGGTCAACACACTATTTTTACTTAAGGTAGTTAGTTAACTAATAGCCTTATTTACTATAAATAAAGTATTTATAAGGAAAACATAACTTTCCTTACTTTTATATAGAAAAATAAAACTTATTTACTTAGCTATAGTAGTAGTTTATAAAGTAAGCCTTATTATAGTTATTTAGATTACTTATTTCTATAATCTATTACTATAAGCTAATAGTTTTATTAATCCTTAAGCACTTTTTAAAGTCTTTAAGCACTTCTTTAAAGGTTAGTATATAGATAAAAAGTGCTAATTTATACTTAGAAATACTATTAATAGCTATAATTAGCTAACTTTAAAGCTTTATATTAACTATATTTAATAAGAAAAAGCTATAGTAGATTTTCTTAAGTTTAGTAATAAAGAGTTTAAGGCACTATAACTTAGTCTTATTAAGGTTATTAATAATAATTTTACTAAAGGTAAGTTTATTTTATTTAATTTAATAAAATTACTAATTACTTTCTATTTTAAAGTAATTCTTTATATAAGTTATAAGCTTATAAAACAATAGGAATTTACTTAAGAGTGTATTAAGATAAAAGGTAAGGGTATCTTCTATAATTATTATTAAAAAAGCTTAAGGCTAAACCTTTTATAAAATATTACTTTTTATATATATTAATAAAGATATTAACCTTTAGGGTAAGAAAGTTATATATCTTATTATTATATTTATCTTTCTTAATATATCTCTTAGTAAAGTCTTTTAAAATTTAGTAGATTTATTTATTTATAAGGTTATTAAGAGTAGGCAGTTATAAGTTTCCTTATAGATCTTATCTCTTTTATTAGCTATTAAAGTATTAACTTTACTAACTTTTAAGAGGTTTTAGTTATTCTTTAGGCTATTTAAAATAGTATACTTAACTCTATAGTTTAAAGGGTTTTTAAAAGCTTTCTTTTAGTAAAAGGAAAGCTAAAAAAATTCTTTTAGCTTATAAAGTATAAAAAGGGAGCTCTTATATATATTATATAGTTATATAAGGTTCTTATATATTTTATAAGCTAATAAAAGGGTTTTATATACTTTACTCTTTTAAAAGAGGGTTTTATATACTTTATATAAGGGAAAATAGTAAGTTAAAAAATCTTTAGTTAATTTTCTTATTAATAAGCTCTTTTAACTTAAAAAAGAACTTAGTAACCTTAGCTTATATACTTTTACTAAGCTTAACTCTTTAATTTTAAAAAATATATCTTAAAGCTTTTTAAATTAAAGTATTAATTCTTTTAAAGTTAGGAAATTTTTAGTTTTTAAAATCCTTTTAAAAGTTATAGATTATTTACTTAAGGCTTTAGTTCTTATTATAGTATAGCTAAATATAGTATATAAATATATTATTAAGCTTAATAAAAGGAGTAGTATAAAGGTTAGCTAAGTTATTCTAAGTATACTTTTAGTTAAGTAAAATTATATTATAAAAGCTTTTAATAATACTAAATATAGTATTAAAATATAAGTATTTTAATCCTACTATTAAGCTAAAATTAAGGTTTTTTTAGTCTTACTTTTATAATATCCTTTAAAAAAGGTCTTTTTTTTATAGTTATATTATAGTATTACGTTTATTAACTAGCTTAATTAGGGAAAAACTTAGTTTTTACTTTAAAAGCTAAAAAGTAAGAAATTAAGGGTTTTTATTATAATAAATAATAAAGATAGAGGTCTTTTTATATAATAATTAGCAGTAGTATTTAAGTTTATAAAAGTTATTATTATAAAAAGGGTCCTTTTCTCTTATTAATAAAAAATAGTTATATAAGCAAAACTTAACCTTAAAAAGTTTTTTAAAGAGTATAAAAATTCTTTATTTATAGTATAGTAGTAAAATCTAATCTTATAAGAGGTCTTTTAAAAGCTATCTTTTTAAATAACCTTATAAATTTATAATTTTATAACTATTAATTAGTATTAGTTTAGCTAATATTATATATAATAAATAAAAGTAATAGAAAAGGGTTTAATTTAGCTTATTTATAAAGGTTCTAAGCTAGCTTAAAAGGTTAGAAAAGGCAGAAAAAGTAATATTATTATTAGCTTACTTTTCCCCTTAAGTGTAGCCTTATATTTATAAGGATACACTTAATAGGAGCGCTGCTCTTGCTCCTATTAATCCGCTTAGGCTCTGCTAAGGTTCTCCCATAAGGGGGCAATTCCAACACTAACAATTACTTTACTAGTTATTATTATAATAAAGGTAAAAGGGCTATAGTAATACTAAAGAGAACTACCTAATGAATTTTAAGAAGGAAAAAGAGCTTATATATAAAGATAAAAGCCTTAGTTATTGTTTTAGCTAAATAAACTATTTAATTATATAATAACTCTACTTTTAAGACTATTTCCCACGCCCTTTATATATTTAACTCTATAGGTTCTAAGGTTTATTATTAGTAGTGTAGCAGCCTCTATAGATTATAAAGTTAAGTGTATTAGAGGGTTGTGTGGGTTTTAGGGTCGACATATTATATAATTAAATAGTTTATTTAGCTAGAAATAATAACTAAAATTCTTATCTTTATATATAAGCTCTTTTTCTCTTATAAAATATACTAAGTAAGCTTTTTTAATAATACTATAGCTCTTTTACCTTTACTATAATAATAACTAGTAAAGTAATTATACTTAATTTTAGTCTTAAATTATAGGTCTCTTTTTAATTAAATAATTTATTATATTTACTTTATAAAAATAGTAAGTGCTTTTAATTTAAAAGCTTATATAATAGTAAGGTATATAAAAAAAAGAATATAATAAAGGTTTTATTTTAATATTTTTATATTTTAAATAAGCGTAAAAAAGCACTATAAGGTGTAAAAAAAAGCTATAAAAAATACTCTTTACTTAAACTTTTCCTCTTTAATTAAATAGTTAGGCCTACCCTTACCCCTTTATAACTATATCCCGCGCTGAAGCTGCATTAGGCTCCCAACTAAGTTGCCCTAACACAATATATTTACTATAAGTAAAAGGGAACATCATTAACCTTAAAATAACTTTAACATTAATGCAAGATCCGTGATAGAAAGACGCTTAGAAGGACATTCAATCATAAGTTGTGAAATAATAGGTTGAAAAGTCCCCTGCACTTCTAAAGGCAACCGCCTAAAGGAATAATCTCTTCCGCCGTTCAATATAGCCATTTGTTGTCGGTAAAACTTAGGTTTCAATGGATGAGATCTTACGAAACGATCGCCATGCGTTAAGATAAAATAAATCTATTAAATGTTAGAAAGAAAGATAACAGTTAATATTCACTTTACTTACTAGTTGCCCCATATACCAACTATCTACCTTGAATGGCTGAGACGTTGTTTTGCTTGTCTGGAACTCAATAGCCGTTGTCACGGCCGTTGAAAACTGTTCCGCCTTAAAGACGTTCCCTTTCTTGTAGCGAAATGAATATCCAAAGTCCATAACTTTGCATGCGCCATTCTTCCCAAAGCCTAACTCAACAGGCTTAGTAACAAATTTAGGGAGGCATTCAGGTGTTGGAGCTCCATCTAGACGTTCAACTTTATCGTCTACTGGTGGCTCTTTAAGCACCATCCGAATATCCTCGATTGGAGGCGCCGGTAGAGCAACGTTTCCGGGGTGAATATCTGTATTGTGTTAGGTTGTTACTTTAGGGAGCAATTGATGGGGAATTTACCTCCATGCACAATACCAAGGTTATGTAATTCAGCCACCCCACGAACAATATCCTTAATGCATTTTACCCGCATTTTCATACTTAAAGGAAGCTGGAGGTCTATCTTTCTGCGATATGAAAAAGGTTGTATCCAGTCAAGAACCGGTCCAGTTGGAGGATAGACAATAACGTCAAAACTAACGTCTTTGTATTTAGAGTTGGTTTTTGCTAAGTGGTGTGAAATGGTAAAGCTGTCTTTAATTATGCATATATAATCACTCCGACATCGGTCACGTAAGAATTTGTTTATGCTTAATTCGCGTTTAACTTGCTTATTTTCCGTTCGTCCGAGAAACTTAAGGGTCGCAAAATTTCTAGCGGTAGTTAGCCTCTGCTTCTAGTGACTAGGGGCACAGGAGCTTGTTAGATACCTACCTTGTCTCTTTATTCTCTGCTAGCCAAGACCAATTGCCTAGTCTTTTTAACAGCTTATATCCATGAAACTCTTGTCCATATGACACCACAGGCCGTTCAGAATTCGCCCATTTCTCCAGAAGGTAATTGTCCATCCAACCCAGAGAACCATCGGTAAGTGTCTTGTATTGGTCGGATAAGAGTTCCTTCACGAAAACTGGTTTCCCAGATACTAGAACGCCTCTTAACATGTTGAACTTAAAGACTTAAAATTGAAAGCGTAGAAAATTTGCATGTAAAAGAGTTTAAGAGGTGGGCAAGCGAAATGCAACAGTTTACATATGTGGCTGTTAGTGTCTAAAGAAAAATGCTGTTTATATACAAAATGTGTGTGTTGTGTCGAGATGCCTAAGATATAAGGCGAGCCTCTAGGGCGGCGCGGACGAGGGGTTCCGGCTAAGGTGGAACTAAGGATTCCTAACCCTAATAGTAACTTTGTTAATATGAAATTATAAAGACTATTTTAGCTAGTTTATAATAACAATGAACTATTAATAAAACTATAAACAGTAAAAATATAGCAGTGTTAGGTAGCAATTAAGTAACAAAGCAAAGGCAATATACTATTTAGTATATTAACTAGAGGCTACTTTCTTTAGGTTCTTTTATATATTAAGGCTTTTATATATGAAATAAGCAAATTAGTATAAGCGCTTTAGCGCTATTACACTTTAGCACTTTATAAAGTATATTTTTTATAATCACTCTCTCTTTTAAGCTACTAGTATTAGTATCTATTATCACAGCTAGCTAAGGCAGGCATAGAGGGTGTAAAGAGTGATCTATAAATAAATAATTAGACTAAGGAGTAAGAAAAAGGAAAAGTATTTAACGCCTTATATTTAGAAGCGTTATTTAAGGCTAAGCTTAGATGTACTATATACTCTTAGCTAGCTAAGCCTTCATAAAGCTCCTTAACAAATATACTCAAAGGTATAAGTTTTTATATTACCCCTTAATAAGTTAAATTCATTATATAATTTTAGCTTATAATATTGTAAAGTTTAAAAATAAAGTAGAAAACTACTATAAATGAATGAAAATAATGGTAAAAATACGAAAATATACTAAATCCTGTTTATTTATAATGTTTCTTATCATTACTTAGCACTATAAACCCTTACGTGTTATATTTTATGTAATTATTATTTAAACATAGACTTTTTTTTATATTATTGGTTTAAAATATAGGGTTTACAGAGGCTTTTGCTATATAAGCTACTATAGTAGTAAGGATTAGTAAGCCAGAACATAGAAGGTCTCTATAGCGCTATAGCAGAAGCTACAAGCCTTATAACTAAAATTAAAGGATTAATATATACCTTTTAGTATATATAATACGCTAAATTCTAGTTTATAAAAGATAGTAGAATCTTCTTAGATTTATAATTTACTATTTAATATTATAAGTAATAGGCTTAAATTAAAACTTTATATAGTAAATAAGTAACTATAAAGGGAAATACTTTTTTTTATATATAGTTTAAGCTTTTTACAAAGGCTAAGCTCTTATTAAATACTTATAAACTACTTTTTATTTTTTAAAAAATTAATTTATATAAAAAATAAAAAAATAAAGTTATAACTATATATACTAAGCAATCTTTCTCTCTTAAAGTTAACTTAGTAAAGTTTAGTATTTAGAACATAAAAAATCTAAGAATTAACTAAAATATATAAAAGAATTTCCTTTACTTAAATTGTTAGTCCGGCTAGTATTATATGTAATAAAAGGGCGATAGAAAAGGGTCTAATTTAGCTTGTTCCATAAAGGTTCTAAGCTAGCTTAAAAGGTTAGAAAAGGCAGGAAAAGTAATAGTGTTATTAGCCTACTTTTCCCCCTAAGTATAGCCTTATATTTATAGGGGTATACTTAATAGAAGTGCTACTTTTACTTTTATTAATCTGCTTAGGTTAGAAATATATACTATTTTACTTATTAACTATTTAGCTTACTTTAGCTTATAAATATTTATAGATTATAGTAGTTTATAAGGACTTTTATTAATATTACTATACCTTTAATATAGTATTATTAGTATTTAAATAATTTAACTATAGTAAATAACTTTTTGTTAGCTATACTATAATTATATTTTATATTAGTAAACTTTTAGAACTAAAATATAATAAAATAATATTACCTCTTTTTATTTAACTAAAAGATAATACTTACTATAGTAAATATAAATATATTAGTCTTAATATAAATTAGGCTTAATAAGTTATAGTATTATAGTAGTAACACTTATTATAAAGTAGTTTTTAAGCCATTAAACGCTAGCTATTTACTTTTTTTAAATATAAATTTTCTTATTTAAATACCTTTTTAGCTCCCGTTTATTAGTATATTAAAAGGTGCTATAATAGTAGAGTATTAATATATAAACTATTAGTAAAAGTTATAGAACCTAAGAAAGACTTAAATATTATAAAAGGTCTTAAGTTCTTTTTACTTTTAAATTATCTTTCTTTACTTTTAGTTTATTAAAATACTATTAATTAATAAAATAAATTCTAAAAATTATATTAAATCTTAATAAAAAGTATACTTAAAGGGCTTTATATATAGCTTAGTACCCTTTATTCTTTTTAAAACTTATTTAATATAATTAGCATTCTCTTTTTAGGTTTTAAAAAAGATAAGGATATTATTTAAATATATTATATAAATTATATTAATTAGCCTTTATAACACTTAATAAATATAGCTTTAGAATATAGGTAAGGTATTAGTTAGTTTAAAAGGTATAATAAAGTACTTATAGTAACTATATTAAGTATAAAATATTATCTTTTACTTATCCCCTTTTTTAATTTAAATATAATAGTATATATTCTTAATATTAATTTTTATAAAGAATTTTACCTTTTAGTATTAGTTAAGTATTTCTACTATTAAGGGTAAAGTATAGTAATTTTTTAGTATAATCTTATTAATACCTTAGTAGTTTATATATAATTATAGGATACTATCTTTTTTTAGTATAAATAAAATAAATACCTTAGCTACGCCTTTTAATAGTTATATTTAGCTATTTATTAAGTTTTTCTTAAGGTATTCCCTTAGAATTATAAGCTTATATTAAGATAAAGGGTAAATAAAGCTATAAGAAGGGGTAGTAGTAGGTTATAAATTAATTATATAGTTAGTATTTTTCTTAAATAATAATATACTTATCTTTTTTAAGCTAAAGATATTTAAAAATATATAGAGTTTTAAGGGTATATTACTTAAAGTTTAATTATTATATACCTATACCTTATCTTTTAGTTTTATAAATCCATTATCTTAAATACTTTAAATAGTATATATAATAGCTATATTATAATGCTTTTTAAAGAAATAGTAAAGAGATATAAATAAAAGGTTAGTATATATAATCTTAAACTATTATTATTATTATTAGTCTGGCTAGTATTACATATAATAAAAAGGGGTGATAGAAAAGGGTCTAATTTAGCTTATCTATAAAGGTTCTAAGCTAGCTTAAAAGGTTAGAAAAGGCAGGAAAAGTAGTAGTGTTATTAGCCCACTTTTCCCCTTAAGTATAGCCTTATATTTATAGAGATATACTTATTTATTAAATTACCCTAGACGGCTGGTAGCAGCCGCTATCTAGTACCTCATAGAGATATACTTAATAAAAGCGCTACTCTTACTTCTATTAATCCGCCTAAGCTAGACTAAGGTTCTTCTATAAGGGGGCAATTCTAATACTTATAAATTCTCTTTTTTTTAAAAAAAAGGAATTACTTAAAAAGTAGCCTAAAAGATAAATAAAATTTAAAGTATTTACTTTTATAAGAAAGCCTTTAATTATTTAGCTTTATACTAAACTAATCCTAAGCTATTCTAACTATAAAAAACACTATATATATATATAACCCCCTTAATCCCACTTATTAAGCTGCTTCCCTTTTAACCTATCCTTTTACTTATATTTTAGCTTTATTTATATTAATAAAGCCTTTAAGAGCCTTATTTAGTATTACCTTTATTATTAAGTCTATAATATTATCTTCTCTATTAATTTAGTAAATCTTTATAATCTCTTACTATTTATATAACTACTAAAGGGCTATAATATTAATTATAAGCCTTTTTTCCTTTATTATTTCTAACTTTATAAGGTTTTTATATAGTAAAAAAGAATCTATATAAATAATTATTAGTATTTATAGAATTTATAACTTTTTAGTAATTATATTTAATATAATACCTATTATATAAGTAATATTAGCGCCTTATACTATTTTATATAGCTTTAATATAAAAGCACTTCTTATAACTCTCTTACTTTTTATTAAGCTATATATAATAATATTACTATAAAGCTTAAATTTAGTATTAGTATTATTCTTTTTTTTATTACTAAGGATTATTATAACGCTAATTTATAAGCTTAAGTCTTTATTATTTATAAAAGAACTATTAATAAAGATATATAAAGCTGCTAATTAAAGCTTAAGTAAAATATATTAAATTCCTTATTTAGAATTATTAATTTACTACTAAATTCTCTTATTAAGCTTATTTATATTAGTTTAATTAAGGTCTTAAACTTATATAGTAATTAAAAGGTTAAAAATAGCTTTAGGTTAGTAAATTATTAAGATATATACTTTATAAGCTTATTATCTTATATATTTTGCCTTTATACTTAGCTTATTAGTCTTAACTATTATAAGCTTATTACTTTAGCTTTTTTATCTAACTTTTATACTTTTATTCTTATACTATAAAAGAATATAGCTATTAAAAATAAAGGGTTCTTTAAATATTAGCCTTTACTTTAGTTTTATAGTAAACTTAGCATTTTTTAACTTAGCTTTTTCTTTCTTAAAAAATATAGTATTACTAAGGCTAAGGGTATTATTAGTTTATATTTTAATAATACTAAAGTCTAAGTTCTTATTTAAAGTAATTAATAAGTATAGGTTATAGCTTAAGGTTATTATTATAAGCTTTTCTTAATAATACTTTATATAGGTTACCTACTAATAGGTGCCTACCTTAGCTATTTTATAAAGCAGCTTAATTACTTCTATAATTATGTTAGTAGGATATAAATAAGTAATTTATTAAGGTAACCTTATAATAATTAGCTTATTAAGCATAGTCTAAGACTATATATAGGCTTATATAATATTTTAAATCTATAAAAAAATGTCCTTTTTTGCTAATAATAGTGCTAATGCTATAATAAGTTGTTAGCTAGCTTATTAAATTATTAATAACTACGTAAGAATTATATCTTTTCCTCTATTACTATACCCTTAAATTACTAGCCTTAATTTTTTATAAGGCTTATTAGTACCTTTACCTTTTACCTTTTAAACTATATAAAAGTTAAAAAGGTGGTAATTTCTTTGTTTTTTTAGGTTAAAAGTAATAAATCTAAAGACTTTATAAGATAATAGAGTATTAACCTCTTTCTTATTAGACTTAGCAAAGGGCTTACCTTTATTAGTTATTTTGCCTTTCTTTTTAAGGTTTACTATAAGCTAAAAATTATCCTTTTTCTTAGTAGTTAGAAAGGCAAAATCCTTAGTATTATCCTTATAGCTATTACTAATATATATAGTAGCTATTGTTTTTTTAGTCTTATTCCTTAATACCTTCTATTGGAATTGCCCCTTATAGGAGAACCTCGGCACAGCCTGGGCGGATTAATAGGAGCGAGAGTAGCGCTCCTATTAGGTGTATCCCTATGAATATAGGGCTGCACTTAGGGGGAAAAGTAGGCTAATAACACTACTACTTTTCCTGCCTTTTCTAACCTTTTAAGCTAGCTTAGAACCTTTATAAATAAGCTAAATTAGACCCTTTTCTATTACCTCTTTTTATTATATGTAATATAAGCTAGATTAATACTAATTAGTAGTTATAAAACCATAGATTTATAAGGTTATTTAAAGAGATAGCTTCTAAAAAACCTCTTATAAGGTTAGGTTTTACTGCTATGCTATAGGCAAGGAATTTTTATACTTTTTAAAAGACTTTTTAAGGTTAGGTTCTGCCTATATAACTATTTTTTATTAATAAGAGAAAAGGACCCTTTTTATAATAATAACTTCTATAAACTTAAACACTACCGCTAATTATTATATAAAAAGACCTCTATCTTTATTATTTATTATAATAAAAACCCTTAATTTCTTACTTTCTAGCTCTTAAAGTAAAAATTAAGTTTTTTCCTTAACTAAGCTAGTTAATAAATATAATATTATAATATAACCCTAAGAGAAAGACCCTCTTTAAAAGATATTATAAGAGTAAGAAAACCTTAATTCTAGCTTAATAGTAGGATTAGAATACCTATATTCTAATACTATACCTAATATTATTAAAAGCTTCTATAATGCAATTTTGCTTAACTAAGAGTATACTTAGAATAACCTAGCTAACCTTTATACCGCTCCCTTTATTAAGCTTAATAATATATTTATATACTATATTTAGCTATACTATAATAAGAACTAAAGCCTTAGGTAGATAATCTATAACTTTTAAGAGGATTTTAAAGATTAAGAATTCCTTAACTTTAAAAGAATTAGTGCTTTAATTTAGAGAGCTTTAAGAGATATTCTTTAAGACTAAGAAATTAAGCTTAGTAAAGGTATATAAGCTAAGGTTATTAAATCCCTTTTTAAGTTAAAAGAGCTTACTAATAAGGAAATTAACTAAAGATTCCCTAACTTACTGTTTTCCCCTATATAAAATATATAAAATCCCCCTCTAAGAGAGTAAAGTATATAAAACCCTTCTATTAGCTTATAAAATATATAAAAACCTTATATAGCTATATAATATATATAAAAGCTCCCTTTTTATACTCTATAAGCTAAAAGAATCCCTTTAGTTTTCCCTTTACTATAAAAGAGCTTTTAAAGACTCCTTAAACTATAGAGTTAGGTATACTATCCTAAATAACTTAAAGAATAGCTAAAACCTATTAAAAGCTAGTAAAATTAATACCTTAATAACTAATAAGAGAGATAAGACTTATAAGGAAACTTATAAATACCTACTTTTAATAACCTTATAGATAAGTAAATCTACTAAATTTTAGAAAACCTTACTAAGGGGTATATTAAGGAAGATAAATATAGTAGTAAGATATATAACTTTATTACCCTAAAGGTTAATATCTTTACTAATATATATATAAGGAGTAATATCTTATAAGAGGTTTAGCCCTAAGCTTTCTTAATAATACTTATAGAAAATATCCTTACTTTCTACCTTAATACACTCTTAAGTGGATTTCTACTGTTTTATAAGCTTATAACTTACATAAAGAATTACTTTAAAATAGAAAGTAATTAGTAATTTTATTAAATTAAATAGAATAAACTTATATTTAGTAAAATTATTACTAATAACCTTAATAAGACTAAGTTGTAATACCTTAAGTTACTTATTACTAAACTTAAGAAAATCTACCGTAGCCTTTTCCTATTAAATATAGTTAATATAGAGCTCTAACGTTAGCTAATTGTAGCTATTAGTAGCGTTTTTAAGTGTAAATTAGTACTTTTTATCTATATATTAACCTTTAAAAGAGTGTTTAAAGACCTTAGGAAATGCTTAAGGGTTGATAAGACTATTAATATATAGTAATAGATTATAGAAATAGGTGACTTAGATAACTATAATAAGACTTACTTTATAGACTGCTACTATAACTAAGTAAATAAGTCCTGTTTTTCTATATAAAAGCAAGGAAAGTTATGTTTTCCCTATAAATACTATATTTATAGTAAATAAAGCTGCTAGTTAACTAACTACCTTAAGTATAAGTAGTAAAAGGCAAAGGAGAAGTGGTAGAAGAGTAAAAACTATAAGACGCTACCTATAGAAGGCAGCTATAATGCTTTTTTATAAGCTTTTAAAGGTATTTTAGAGGAATATAGTAATAAAGAACTAAAAGAAGACAATAAGGGAGACTACCTAGCTTAGTAAGCTATTAATGCCTTCTTTACTATAGAAAAAGAGCAATAAGACCCTTTAAAGCTAACCTTTATATAATTTTTTACTATAACCCCTATTATAGATGTAAAGCTAGCTTTAAAGCTGCTAATAAATGTGCTATAAACCCTAACTTCTGAAGGATTTTAACTCTTAAAGATGCTTAAGAACAACGCTTTTAAATATGCTTTATTAAGAGATAACCCCTATAACTATACTAATAACTCTAACCCTTAATGCTTTATATTAGAAGAAAGATATAGTAATAAGGTATTCTAGGGAATTATACCTAATACTAGTGCTGTAGGCATTTTAACTATTAGACTTAACTAAGCGAAGGCACTAATAAAGTTAATACCTTGCCTAAAGATTAAAGCTATAAATTAATATACTATTAATTTTAATATAGGATTAATAAAATCCTTAGGTATCCTTTAAGTGCTAATAGTCTTTAGCACTATTAATTTTTATATTCTTAGCTTACTAACACCGTTTCTGTATTGTATTATAGATATAAATAGGATAAAAGTGAAGCTTAATAATATTAAAAATATATTAATTTAAGGATTAATAAAAGTCCTAATTATCTGTAAATAAGGACATCCTTAGTGGACTTTATAAGCTAATAAAGCTAAGGTTTTTTACCTCTTAGAATAAGAAATTTATTAACTTTACTGCTGCTTTAGTTACCCTTTTATTATATAACTAAGCTAGCTGCTACAATAAGCTAGTAAAGATATAACTATAGGAATTATTAAAAAACTAACCTATAAATGCCACTAATGTTAACTTTATAGTAAATCCCTTAGTAGGTTTAAGTTTATATTAAAAGAGGACTATAAATTTAACTATAAAGTTATTATTAATATCCTTTAAATTAATAATAAACCTATTCTATATATTATTAACGCTATAACCTTATTTTAAGCTGTATATTTCCTTAATTTAAAGAAGCAGAAGGTATATAATATTTAGAATGCCTTAAAAGAATGTTAGATTAATATATATTTAGGGCCTTTAGACTAAATAATTTATAATGCTAAAAAAGCATTTGCTTTTGTAGAATTCTACTACTTAGTATAGTTAATAGCTATTAATATAAGTAAAGTCCCTATTAAAGCCTATAATAGTATAGGGAAGGTTAAACGCTATTACACTCTATTAAGAAGGGTATATAATATTATTAAGGCTAAGTTTAGTAACCTTCTTATACTAAGCTAAAGGTTATAAATAGCTATTAAAGCTATTAATAACTCTACTAAACTTAATAGTTTTATACTAACCCTATTAGTGTTTAAAATATATTTATAAATAATAATAAAATTAGCCCTAAGCCTTTTAATAACCTAAAGGGCTGTAATTCTCTATAAGGCTACTAATAAAGTTTGTAAATACCTTATAAAGCAGCAACTTTATAATACATTATACGTAAGAAATAGGCTAAATACTTTCCTAACCTATAAGCTGCTATTACAATCTAACGTAAGGGTATAGTATAAGAAAGGTGGTTGGTATAGTCCCTATAAGTTACTAGCTATAAATAATAAGACTTATATTATAGCAATACTTAATAGCTCTATAGACTTTTAAAGTATAGTTATAAAGCCTTATATAATAGAACTAATTAATAATAATAGGGTTATTAGTATATTAAGGGAGAAGGAGAATAAAAAAGAGGAGGAGGTAAATAAGAAAGAGAAGGAACTTTATAGAAGAATAAAGTTACCTTTAGTATAAGCTAAGGGGGCTATAGTAGTACTACTTATAAAAAGGGGAAGGGGATAACTAAGAAAGGTCCCTATAGCAATAATTACTATACTAAGAATCTTAGAAGATAATATTAAGGAGATAATAGATATATTTATTACTAAGGTCCCTATAGCAATAATTACTATAAGTAAAGGGCAGCCTAAAGATGCCCTTTATATACTTATAGTAATTACTATTATAGAGGAATAGTATTATTATAAGGTCCCTATAGTAATAATTATTATAAGTAAGGGGCAGCCTTAAAGTGCCCCTTAAGCGCCTATAGTAATTAATACTATAAAGAACTGCTATCTTTAGTATAATTATATTATTTCCTAAGGGAGGTGTAAAGGGCTTATAGTAGATAATACTATAGGTTAGTAAGTTATAAACTAAGAAGGTAAGAGATATTAGGATAATATCCCTTATATTAGTCTGCTATAAATATAGTTAGTAAGATAAGGAGGCGTTAAGCGTATTATACGCCCCTCTCTTACTAACTTTAAGACACTATTATAGTAAGACTTAAAAAAGAGAGATATATAAAAGGAGGAAAAAGGAAAGGTATTAAGGAATTAGACTAAGAAAACAGTAGCTACTATATATATTAGTAATAGCTATAGGGATAATGCTAGGGATTTTGCCTTCTTAACTACTAAGAAAAAGGATAATTTTTAGCTTATAATAAACCTTAGAAAGAAAGGCAAAATAACTAATAAAGGCAAGCTTTTTACTAAGTTTAATAAGAAAGAGGTTAATGCCCTATTATCCTATAAAGTCTTTAGATTTATTACTTTTAACCTAGAAAAACACAGAAATCACTGCCTCTTTAACTTTTATATAGTTTAAGAAGTAAAAGGTAAAGGCACTAATAAGCCTTATAAAAAATTAAGGCTAGTAATCTAAGGGTATAGTAACAGAGAAAAAGATGTGATTCTTACGTAGTTGCTAACAATCTAATAAGCTAGCTAACGACTTATTATAGCACTAGCACTATTATTAGTAAAAGAGGACATTTTCTTATAGATTTAAGATATTATATAAGCTTATATATAGTCTTAAACTACACTTAATAGGCTAATTATTATAAGGTTGCCTTAATAAATTGCTTATTTATATTCCGCTAACATAATTATAGAAGTAATTAAGCTGCTTTATAAAATAGCTAAGGCAGGCACCTACTAATAGGCAACCTATATAAAGCATTATTAAGAAAAGCTTATAATAATAACCTTAAGCTATAACCTATGCTTATTAATTACTTTAAATAAGAACCTAAACTTTAGTATTATTAGAATATAGACTAATAATACCCTTAGCTTTAGTAATACTATGTTTTTTAAGAAAGAAGAAGCTAAGTTAAAAAACGCTAAGTTTACTGCAAAACTAAAGCAAAGGCTAATGTTTAAAGAACCCCTTATCTTTAATAGCTATATTCTCTTATAGTATAAAGATAAAAGTATAAAAGTTAGGTAGAAAGGCTAAAGTAGTAAGCTTATAATAGTTAAGACTAATAAGCTAAGCATAAAGGTAGAATATATAAGGTAATAAGCTTATAAAGTATATATTTTAATAATCTACTAACCTAAAGCTGCTTTTAACCTCTTAGTTGCAGTATAAGTCTAAGACCCTAACTAAACTAATATAAATAAGCTTAATAAGAGAATTTAGTAATAGATTAATAATTCTAAACAAGGAATTTAATATATTTTACTTAAGCTTAAATTAATAGCTTTATATGTTTTTATTAATAGTTCTTTTGCAAATAATAAAGACTTAAGCTTATAAATTAGCTTTATAATAATCCTTAGCAATAAGAAAAAGAATAGTACTAACGCTAAATTTAAGCTTTATAGTAATATTATTACATATAGCTTAACGAAAAGTAAGAGAGTTATAAGAAGTGCTCTTATATTAAAGCTATATAGAATAGTATAAGGCGCTAATATTACCTATATAGTAGGCATTATATTAAATGTAATCGCTAAGAAGTTGTAAATTCTGTAGATATTAATAATTATTTATATAGATTCCTTTTTGCTATATAAATGCCTTATAAAGTTAGGAATAATAAAGGAAAAGAGGCTTATAATTAATATTATAGCCCTTTAGTAGTTATATAAGTAGTAAGAGATTATAGAGATTTACTAAATTAATAGGAAAGATAATATTACAGACTTAATAATAAAGGCAACGCTAAATAAGGCTCTTAAGGGCTTTATTAATATAAATAAGGCTAAAATATAAGTGGAAGGATAGGTTAAGAGGGAAGCAGCCTAATAAGTGGGATTAAGGGGGTTGTATATATATATATAGTATTTTTTGCAGTTAGAGTAGCCTAGGATTAGTTTAGCATAAAGCTAACTAATTAGAGGCCTTTTTATAGAAGTAAATACTTTAAATTTTATTTATTTTTTAGGCTACTCTTTAGGTAATTTCTTTTCTTTAAAAAAAAGAGAATTTATAAGTGTTAGAATTACTCTTTATAGGAGAACCTTAGCACAGCCTAAGTGGATTAATAGAAGCAAGAGTAGCGCTTCTATTAAGTGTATCCCTACGAATATAGGGCTGCACTTAGGGGGAAAAGTGGGCCAATAACACCACCACTTTTCCTGCCTTTTCCAACCTTCTAAGCTAGCTTAGAACCTTTATAGATAAGCTAAATTAGACCCTTTTCTATCACCCCTTTTTATTACGCGTAATACGAGCCGGACCAACACCTTCCTTTTTTCCTCCTTTTATATACCTTTTTTTTTTAAGTCTTACTATAGTAATGTCTTAAAGTTAGTAAGAAAGAGGTATATAATATACTTAACGCCTCCTTATCTTACTAACTATACCTATAGTAGACTAATATAAAGGATATTATCCTAATATCCCTTACCTTTTTAGTTTATAACTTATTAATCTATAGTATTATTTATTATAAGCCCTTTATACCTCCCTTAAGAAATAATATAATTATACTAAAGATAGTAATTCTTTATAGTATTAATTACTATAGGCGCTTAAGAGGCACCTTAAAGCTACCTCTTACCTATAATAATTATTACTATAAGGACCTTATAATAATACTATTTCTTTATAATAGTAATTACTATAGGTATATAAAGGGCACCTTTAAGCTGCCCCTTACCTATAGTAATTATTATTATAAAGACCTTAGTAATAGATATATTTATTATCTCCTTAATATTATCTTTTAAAATTCTTAGTATAATAATTATTATTATAGAGACCTTTCTTAGTTATCCCCTTTCCCTTTTTATAAATAGTATTATTATAGCTTTCTTAGCTTATACTAAAGGTAACTTTATCTTTTTATAAAGTTTCTTCTCTTCCTTATTTATCTCCTTCTCTTTTTTATTTACCTTTATCTCTTTTTTATTCTCTTTCTCTTTTAATATACTAATAACCCTATTATTATTAGTTAGTCTTATTATATAGGGCTTTATAACTATACTTTAAAAGTCTATAAAGCTATTAAGTATTACTATAGTATAAGTCTTATTATTTATAGCTAGCAACTTATAGGGACTATACTAACTACCTTTTTTATGTTATACCCTTATATTAAATTATAATAGTAGCTTATAAGTTAGAAAAGTATTTAGCCTATTCCTTATATATAATACGTTATAAAGTTGCTGCTTTATAAGGCATTTATAGGCTTTATTAGTAGCTTTATAGAGAATTATAGCCCTTTAGATTATTAAGAGGCTTAAGGCTAATTCTATTATTATCTATAGATATATTTTAAACATTAATAGAGTTAGTATAAGACTATTAGGTTAAGTAAAGTTATTAATAGCTTTAATAGCTATTTATAACCTTTAGCTTAGTATAAGAAGGTTACTAAACTTAGCCTTAATAATATTATATACC